>WBMZ01003628.1:0-31352 GCA_013400975.1 Atrichornis clamosus | reverse complement strand
CTGCTGTCTGGCTGTGCTGGGTTTGGTGCACCCCAGGATGGGGTTTGCCCTCCTGCTGACCGACGTGGTGCCTGCTGTCCACCAGCACCCCAGATCCCTTTCTGCAGGGCTGCTCTCCAGCCACTCCTCTCCCCAGTTAGACTTGTGCCCAAAACTGTTAAAATATTCATATCTACAAAGTAGATTTTATGCAAACAGCTGCCACTAAACTAGGATGGCTTTGACTGTTAGTCCTCTCTCAGCAAGTACCCTCAGAAATTGGGTGACCTGCCTTATCATCATTCTGAAAATCTAGAGATGCAAACACAGTGCTCTAAATTAACATAGGTTTTACAAGACCAAAATCACAAAGACAGACAGAAAGAAGACAGGATCTCTGTGTTCAATCTCTAAATTAATGACTGCAAATAATAAATAGTTTTCTATTAGGAAAAATCCCAAACCTATTTGTGTATACTTTTTAGTTCAAATTTACCGAATAATAGACCTGAATTTCTGAGTTAAGTATTACTCCAGCAAAGCTATCAGCATAAACTTAAGATAAGTAAATAACAGTAAAAACTAAGCTCAATAAATACCCTACTAGGAGTTTTCATCACTGCAGCAACAAGTACAGACAACACATGCCACCAGGAAATGTAGTTGTTTAATAATAATTTTACAGGCATCTCAGAATGAATGCCTCAGCCACCTAATAAGTATTTTCTGACCACTTGGCTATTACAAAGAATAGTAGGACAATAATTTGATTTAGTGAAAGCATTTTTAACAGCTCCCTTATTTATCATAGATGTAGCTTATGCTGTTGAGCAATTTCAGTATGTACCACAGAAGTCACATCCATTCTGAAGTTTTAAATCACAGGAGTTGAAACATTCTTCCAGCAGATGCAATGTGTATAATGTGCTAGGTGTACTGTTAATATTTCTAGTCTTCTCTAAATCACAATGTTGTCAGGGAACACAAGCCTAGAGAAATCTGGTACAATACTTTTTATGTTGCTGTAGCAGCATAAAATGAAATTATGATATTAAATACTTAGAATCAATATTTTTTCTTTTGTATTTATTTCAGATACATTATGTCACATAAGAATGCTGCAACATAGTTTCTACATTCAACCAGTAATGAACTAGGAATAAGAATACAATAAGCATCTGTCATGGATATATTTACATGAAAACTTTAATTTTTTCTAAAGATTACACTGTATTAAAATTCAGGATTAACCTCCCAAAGCTACACTGGCTCTATTCCAATGTGTAATATTAACTGCTATAAGAACAAAACAACTGTTTCACACTTAAACATCTAATACCGAAATCAGCTACAAAAACAGATGCTAAATTTAAGGAATGGTTTTCAATTTTTTTGAAAAAAATAATTAAAATATGAAATTATTGTTTCATGTAATCATCATTTCCTTACTTGTATAGCAGTAAGTAGTGTTTAATCAAAAAATTCAAGGATGAAAACATTTGAAACCTTCACAGACACACAGACACATACATTTACTAGAGATGCAAAATTCCGCAGAAACAAAAATAATTGTGCAAACACCAAAATTAACTGGAAACAGTTACTGGTCCAATCAAGTGAGATTCAAACTGTAATGAAATATCATGCAATACTTACAGTTGTCCTACAGTCTCCATTTTGTATTCTTAACACATTATTTGATAAACTGTTTCAGAAACTTTGTTACTTCTTTAGCCAAACAACGCCTTTTCTGTTTGGCACAAATTTTGGCTTGATCTGGGTTTTTGCAGCAGCAACATCAACATGCCACTTTCTAATCACCTTGTTCCTCAGCATCACTGATTAGCACAGCATTGTAAACTCAGACTCTATACACTATGAGTTATTTTGGACTGCTGTTGTAAAGATGTTTAGACCATATTTTCTCAATATCACACCAACAAAAGATTTCACAGAGCTGTCCATTTCAGTACAGAAAAATAACCTAATAAACTTTTGCCTTTGGCTCCAAAGACCCCTGCATGCCCTATGACTCCAATGCCCCAATCCTGCAAAGGAACATGTTCTGCATTACCAGTACATACTTGTGGGATTCTTTTAACAAAGTTTGCTAATCCAGAAGAGACTATTGTCATCAATCTGTCCGTAGAGTCCCAAAAACTGAAGTATGCCTCATTAAACAGGCACTGGACTAGTTCAGCTTGTTGACTTCATCCCCTGTCAGCCTGTTTTCTCTTCCCATACATTGAAAAACCATAAGAATAAAGGACTGGGGGGAAAAAAAAAAAAAAAAAAAGGGGCAAAAAAAAAAAAAAAAAAGGGGCAAAAAAAAAAAAAAAAAAGGGGCAAAAAAAAAAAAAAAAAAGCAGAGCACTATCACACAAATGACTAACATCAACCAGACTGCCTGACACCTGGAGTCTCCATGCCCAAGAAAAACCAACCAGGCTGCATTCGTGATTTCCATGGTAATCACTGGTGCAGAAAGGAGCAGCTATGCATGACTTACTGGGGTAAGGGCTAGAACAAACAAGATAAATCAGACACTTCTGATTGAGCCAGCAGGCAGACACTGCTGCCAGAACAAGGCAGTGCTACCCAGTCTAAGGCTGAAGTGGCAGACAAGGTTCAGTGCTGCTCTCTCAGCGAAACTGTCCCACTGCTTCCCTTGGTGCACAAGCAGAGGGTTCCCCAGAACAGCTTCTGGGCCAGAACCTCAGACACTTCACCTTCCTCCAGATCTGGAGAGCACAAAGTCTTCCATAATGAAGCTCCTGTATTCCTTCAGAAAGCAGTTTCCTTTTCCCCACTAAAAAACTATACAAAAATTCCCACTAGAAGCTTTACCCATTGCCCTAACACAAACAAAATCTGTAACTAATCAGTGTCATTATTCAGTCCTTAACACTTATTATGCTTTCCAATGGTCCTCTTAGTGTTTTCAGTAAAAAATTGAAAGACTTGTTAGCCCACATTTGGGTGTCAACACATTCATTCAAAGTGATTGCCCACTTAGCTGGTGCAAAGTACAACACACAGAAATTCAAGTTTACCTGAGAATACTTCCTGATTACAGAAAATCATAACATCACTTTCCACTGTATAAACTTTGCCAAACTTTACCCTTATCAGTTAATATCCTCTACTGTGTGTGTGTTTAGCCCAGAATTTAGTATTTCTTTTAAGAACTCAACTAGAAAACTGAGAAACAATTCTCTTCACAAGCTGAAGAACCAGTTGCACCTCTTCCACAAGCAGCTCTAGTAAGCCTACTCTCTCACTAGAAGAAGGATTTGCTATTTTAAAACAAAACAGAAAAGTCACTACATTTTAAAACCACTGCTCTTGCAAAACGCAGACATTTGCCAGACATTACTTTGTGTGATTGTCATTCTTTTCCTGGGGCCAGCTCATACAGGTGCTGCATGAATTTACAGGCAAACCCTGGGGGTAAAGCTAAAACTGTATTTCCTAAGGAGTGGTTGTCCCCTTCAACTCCAGAGAGGCAAGGCCAGTCACTGTCTTAGAGACTTGATTGCCAGAAAAATGGACTCTATTTAAAACAACATTTTACACAAATGAACCTGGAGTGGCTATTATAACACATTTCTTGCAAGAGCTGGTGTTGAAAGACTTTCGGGTTTTTTGTTAAACAAAATGATTTTCAGTTTATTTTCAATACTTGGTTATGCCCTCCCACTGTATTGGCGAGCACTGTTTCTTCTCTTGTTTTCAATAATTCTTGAAATCCTGAAAAACTCAATGAAAATAATACTTCTTAACAGTGATTTGAAAAAGCATTGCTAACTGAATAAAGAATAGACTGGAATAATGAGCATTATAATTTTAAGACTTCCCTAACTTTTCACTTCACAAACCAGTTTGAGAACTTAAGACCTCAGAAATACCATGACTTAAAAAAATTCAAGCAGCTCAGCTGACCTGCAGCTGATAAACAACTGTAGTAGCTCATCAACCACACAAATATTTTTAAACAGGAACAGAGCCTGGGATGCAGCAGGGGAGAAGCAATTCTGCAACTTTTGGGAGCAAAACCTGCAACATCTGGTCCAAAACACTGGACATCAGTGTTTGTCAAATCAGATTTACAGTAAGATTTCAGGGGAAGTGATATTAGTACAAATTATAATAAGACAAACATTAGATGGAAGCCTGAAAGAGAAGGTCAAAAAAACCCACAGGAGAGAAGTGTCTTAAAAACAGTTTATGTTTGCTGTCTATCCAAAGAAACATTAATTCAGTTAATCAAAACCACATCAAAACATCACAGCTGCTGACAGCCAAAACACTCTTTTATTCCAATGGGAAAGTCTGGTGCTTCAGGAATGGAGAATGACCAGCCTGGTAACAGGAAGACAGGATAAGAGAGGAAAAATAACACCTTAAGATCAGAGGACCCTATTATATTTTCCATGTTACATACCATATATTCCGACCTTAAGTAGTTACTTGAGGATAAACCAAGTAACTAAATTAAGTTACATACAGAAAACAAGGAACTGGATGAAATTAACAGCTGCATTTATATTTTTAGGTGGTTATGAACATCAGTAAAAGGAAAAAAAACCCAAACCAGTTGGAACTCAACAGTACTAAGTGTAACTTCTCATTCCCTGCTGTTTTGTCCAAATTTTAGACAAATTTGGAAAGAAACTGTCTCTCCTCACTGAGAGCTACTGTAATTATACTGCAACAGAACCAAGAACATTAAGTGGCATTTAGACAGTCATGCAAAAACTTAGAGATGGATCTTGGAATTACACTTACACACTGCCATTCAGTTAATTTACACTAAAGAAAGAAAAGAAAATCTTAGAAGGACACGTAAGAACAATTATTAGCAAGATATTTCAATACATAATAGAACAAAAGTCATCATTCTAGAACAATTCAACAGGAATCAAAATCCATGCAGATTGGACACATCATTCCCCTTCCTAAAAAAAGTCTCAGTGTGCAAGTGACTTATTTTCCTCTTTTAGATGAGATTGACAAAGGCTTGATGTGCTACCCTGACAAGAACTGATGCTGATGCTACAGTAGCAACAATAATAGTTGACAGGCAGGTAGATTGCAGCTACAAATGCAGATGAGATAGAGCTATAATCCAACCCACCTACCACTAAAAACAGTCCATCTGAGCAATTTTAGATTTCAAAAACATCCACTGAAGCAACAACACAAGAATTTAAAAGAATCACCATTGATATTTTAAAAGGGCTATCCTTTATTTTACAAATTTTAAAAAGAGCACTACCAAGTACACACAATGACAATCAGTCTGTCTTACTTAAGACACTAAATAGGGTTCTACATTGCAATTTAGTTGCTCAAAATAAAAAAATTACCTTATTTCATCATAAGGGTTTTAGCAGGTTTGAAAAAGGCACTAATAAAGAAACAAAATTAAGTCTGTCATACCTTTAGCCACAGCCTCTTTATACTTTTCTTTGGCGGAATTTACTTCTTTTATTAGTTGTCTGTAGCTAGATTTTAGTTTCTCCAGTTCTGTCTTTGTGACCTTTAAGAAAACAGAAACATAAAAAGTATAAAAAACACTTATTCTCAACACATTAAAAAAAATCATAGCATTAGTGAAAGAGAATTAACAGAATTTATTATCCAAAATAAGGATGCTACACTTTCCATTGGCTTGAGATAATCTTAATAGGATATTACATGGTGCGATTACATGGTGCAAATGACGTGTTGCAAATTACATGGTGCAAAATCAAAATCAATAAATGCATGGAATTAAATAAGAGGCCTAAGACACAGATCCCCATTCCCATCAGTGTAATTAAAAATGTGTTTAGGAAATCCAGCTAATCATAAATAATAATCCATTTAAATGACATGGAAAAAATATTAAAAAGATGCCTAATAAATCACAAAAGGTTAAAACGTCCTATGCATAGGAATAAAATTCTTTAACACCTAAAAAAAAAAAAGATAGAAACTTTCAGACATTACACTTCATACAAATGACTAAGGAAAAGCAACTTGGCATGAACCAATCTATCATCTGTAAAACTTAAATCCTTAGAAAGGAAAATCAAACCAAGAAACAAAAAACCCAAACAAAAACCCAAATACAGAAGCAAACAAACAAACAAAAAGTCTCTACAGTTAAACAGAGCACTGAACATGACATTTTGGTCAAAAAAGTAAAATAAAGTTGTCTTTTCTATCCTCAGCATTCATTCACTGTGTGACAAAACTATTGCACTGTTCAGAAACAATCACAAACCATGAACTTGCAAATGAAAGCCAGTAAAAAAACAGACATTACAATACAAAAAAAAGCTAGCAGATATTGTAAAGAAAAGTACAAATTCTGACCAAAAAACCCCAAAACAAAAAAAAAAACAGAAAAAACCAAAACAAACCAAAAAACAAACAAACAAAAAAAAAAAAAAAAAAACAAAAACAAACCAAAAAAAGAACAAACAAAAATTAAAAAAAAACCAAATTAAAAAAAAACCAAAAACACCTATAAAACAAAAAAAGCCCCAATATTAAATCCAGAAACAATAACAAAAAAAACCAACAGAAAAACAGATTTCCTTTAGAAAATCATGGAAGAGAAATTATTATTTTAATGGAAGTGTTCCCCTCAGTGAATGTGCAGAAAAAGAAATCCATTCTACTGAAAAATACTTCCTCTTGCAGCTGGCAAGAAGAAGGTTGAAGTTCACAACTTTCCCTTTTTCACATGAGGCAAGGCCCAGAAAACACTACTTTCACTCTCCAGAACATCTGAAAACTTAATGAAATTTCTTAAATATCCAATAAAGTGCTGTCTACAGCCTCTATTTTTGGGCCAACTCTGCAAAATTTAATTTAAAAGCAGAATCTTTTCTCCACATCAATCACATATACTCATCTCAGATTTCTGCACACTGTAAATCATAATCAGAACTGCTGTCATTACACATTAATAGAGGTGATACAGGAAAAATAACTTTATGACAAATTTGTATTAAAAAGACTTCATGGGAAAAGTAAAAAAGATGCAATTAGGAAGTAGTGATCACTATTAAGACATAAATAACACAAACTGCTTATCTTACGGAAAACTGAAAAATATGACAGGCCACTAGCATCATGAAACCTTTTAATAATTACAAGGTATATTTTACTGATTCTGAGATTGTGTTCTTCCAACAGATAAAACCAACACCATGAGCATGTCTGTTCCTACAGTACATTCAAGGAACTAAGATGGCCAAAGACTGCCTTAAACTCACTTTTTATTTCAAAAGGTCTTTCCCACCTAAACAGCACAATGCTCTACTTTTCCCCCCTCAAATTTCCCAAAGAAAATTATTCAACAACATAATGGAAACTGGAATAAATTTACGAGATACAAGTTCTATTACATTTGTGTAAATTACATAGTATTTCACTGTCCTTAGAATTTCCCCCAGAAGACTCCTCACTGTAGAGGTGCCTAGAATAAGAAAAGGTGACACATACGCATTTCACCTAAACACATTTTTTTGCCAGCATATCCTAAAAATAGGTACTGCACAGACACTGAAGTTCACAGACTTTGAATACTGTCCTGGTAAATAATCAGTATTTTATCTCTGTGCATAACAAAATCAGAAATAATACCACAGAACACGAGAAATATTTTGAATTTCAGAGAATCATTCTGAAAGTGCTGCAGGTACATGAAACCTTGAACAAACAATGTCAGTTAACAATGGGAGAACACTATTCAATATTGTTTCTTTGGAAAATCAGGAAGGGGAAAAAAAAAAACCCAACCAAACCCAATAAAATTAAAACCAAAAAACAATGCAAGGTTATTCATCAGGATGCAAAATATTTTCATGGCTATGCAGCCCATAGTTAAATAAAGACAACATGGTTTGTAATAATCATTTGGTGAGTGCTCAATATGCTTTTTTTTTTTAAGACTTAGTTTAAAAGATTTGTAGATTTTGTTAGACATTTTATTAGAGTTTGACCTATTAACAGGAAAAAAAGCTTTTGCATAGTCTCTTTAAAATAATGCCTGGGTTCCCAGCAGTCTTACTCCATCCAGCCTCTCTTTCTTATTTTTTTCTTTCTTTTTCTCTTTCTGCAATTCTCTTTAACTTATATTATTCCTAACACACGCTACCAGTGCTTCCCCTTCTTCCATCTTGACTATTTTCAGATGCACCAGTCCATAATTAGCAGTGACTGATTACTTGGCTTTAAAGTTTTATCAGGTAATGACAGTCTACTGAACATGCATCAAAAACAGATGTGGTCCCCACAGTCAACATTTGGGGAAGATGCCAAAAGTCTAGCACATTAGGTAAGCAATCTTATTAGAGCCAATGTATTTAACTTAATACATGCTTAGTTTAAACACAGAATAGCTCCAAGTTCTTTTCAAAACAGGCCCAAGAACCTTTTACTCATCAGTCCGTGACAGGGTTACTGCTTTACACAGATGTTCCATTTCAATTACAGTACACCAAATCCCAAATTCTCTGCTAGAAGAAAGAAGAAACAGTGCTCTTCCTTCTCTCAGTAGGCCTTTCAGAATATCATTCTGGTTTTTGACATTTGTAGCTAAATTTACCCCAGAACATCTGAATGAAACTGTGATTTCTGTCAGCTTTACTGACAAGGTACAGTGCTTTCAAGACAAGCAGGACAACTGACATGTCAGGGAAAACACTCTGAAGTCAAATTTCACCTGTAGTCTCAGTGTTTGGTTTACATTTGATTTATATTTTGGAATAGGGACCAGAATCCTGTCCCCACCCAAAACAGTCTGGACTGTCAAGAGCACACATTAACAAAAGTTCACACTGCCCTGGTCACAGGAGTGTCTAAAGCAGAATGAGAACAGGAAGAGACATGGAAGAAAAAAGTGCCACACAAGAATTATCCTCTGCTGAAGCAAGAGCATTTCCAGTGCTATCTGTCCACACAAATTCATATAGAAGAATGTTTTCCATCTCTGCCTTGTCACCTAGCAGGAGAGAAAACCTGTGAAGGAAATTACTAAAATTTAATCTAGGCATTCTAAATACCACACGTCACTACTCTTAGCATAGCACAAACAAAAACAGAGCAACTAAAAAAATCCACTCTCAATTTATTACTTTTTAAACATTCAGAATTAAAATCAATTTATAAAGAACAAATGAATAAAATACCTTGTACATCTCTGCTTCAATTTGTTGATGAACACCTACAAAACTCTTCTTAACTTGCTGCTTATCTTTGATCATCATTGTAAGCCTATGCAAAGGCCCAGAATTAAGATCCTCTGCATGTGTCTTCATTATTTTGCTCAGCTGTTCTGTTTGCTGTACCACGAGCAACCAAGACTATTAAAAGAAAGTCAGAACACAAAAATCACTTACTTATTTCAGCTCACAAATAATGAAGCAATTAATATGAACTGTGGGAAAAGATGCATCACTGTTTAAAACAATTTGGTAAAAAAATGAATTTTAAACTTACCCAAATGCAATAGAGATCTTCCTACAACAGCAAAATCATGCCTCAGTCTCACTCATAAAATCATAAAAAAACACCAGAGACAAAAATACAATATTGTATGTTCACCCTTCACCAGTGTCCTAGTGTTTCTGAACACCAAAGAAAGCATTACAGCCTTTTTTATTTTTTCAATACACCCCCGACACCCTTGACAACCATGTTCCCATATCCTTTGTTCCCCAGCTTCCCACCACAGTTTCTCTGTCCAGGCTGACTTCCACCCTTGCCTAAACACCTCACAGTAATGTGCATTTGAGTGGCCATGGGCTACGAGGATACCATCACACCAGCTGCTTCACATAACAGCGTCAGCCTGCCCACCAGCACCAAAGCACAGACAGAGGCAACACTCATCTGTCACAGTAACCCAACATCTTTGTGTACTCTCACGTTAATAACTTCCTTGGGCGTCCTGTCAGTCACTTTTCAGGACAGCTTAATGTGCTCTGTGTGACTTCAAATACAGATAAACATCTACAGATATCACAGACACAACTGTGAAATTAAACTTCAGTTCAAGTAAAAGCCCTTGTTACCCTCAAGATTGCTGTCACACTGGATCCCTTAAAGATAACTCCCTGACAATGAATGCTGTGCCATATCTAAGATTTCACAGTGGCTACACGCCATAGAATTATCAGGTTTTGAAGGCAGCTAGTATACGAGTTTTACTAGCATTTATCTTACTCTTACTAAACCAGCCTTAGATCAAAACCCTAGAATATTAATTTTTTGGTAGCTTTGGGATTTCCTTACATCCTGTATATAAACATATACATAATACTTCCATCTCTACGTGACAATGCTGCAACAGAAACGGGATTCTAGAGAACAGAACAAAAGACAATTAACTCCCCTATACATTGAACTATCTTTAGCATTTCCTCTAGCTTGTAAATATCCCACAGATTGGCACAGATCTGTCTAGACTGCTTGAAGTGTGGTGGTGTAGAAGGTCATGGCCTAGAGCTTCCCAGCTATGGCTGAAAAACATTTCACCTCTCCACTACAGAACATTTTCCAAATGACACAGAAGCCATACTGCAAAGCTGCATAGGACAAAAACATCATTGAACACCTGTCTGAGAGGAGTGGGCCTTGTGATTATAGAAGAGTTCAAAAAAGTGCTCTCAGAGGTGAAAATGTAGTCAGAGTCCTCTATTTTCTATAAAGCTGATTTATTACTGATGAGACAAGTCCTGTTTTAATCAACTTCAAAAAATCAAAACAAAAGCATTTTTCACCCATACAGGTACTCTAAAGAAATACTTAGTTTACAATTCACCACATGAGCTTAAATAAGTCAGAGGCATAGCAAAAACCTCCTCTACCAAGAAAAAAATTCATTTACATATTTTCCTGTTCTTCACATCACTCTTTCCATCATGAAAAGATGAAACTGATGTTTCCATGAGGAAATAGCAGTTAAGCAAGATTTCTCTGGTTTATATGATTATATTTTATTATTTTGAATTAGGAAAAGCTAAAGTAAAAACACTTCAAAAATTGAGATTTATATGGGACAAAAGAGCTGGGTGGGGACAGCAGAAAAGGCAAAGCATTTCCTTCCACAAAAAAATAACCACAATCCATCAAATGCAATAAAATACAATACTGTTTGGTTTGTTTGGTTTAACAGTATTTTTTAGCCATATGCACACACAAAAGAGCTGTTTGGAAGCACTTAAAAACACCTCTTTCCTCGCATTACCAGTTGCTGCTACCATGCCTTCCAGCAAGTTTGTTGTCTCCACATGAAAAAAAACCATAGGACAGATTTCACCAAACACCATTTCTAACTGCTCACTCTTGCTGTACACTTAAAAATAAAAATAAAACAATCAAACAAAACCCATGAAAAATGAGACAGTTTGGTATTTGATTTTGGTGCTACAAAATGCCAAATAATATCGTAATACCAAATACAGGTATTTTACATTTTAGGAGATGGAAGATATTAGACTTATGTCCCATAATACTTGCATCATTCTTTGATTCTCTAAAACATCAGGAAGAGAGGAAAAGCACCATGAAGTAGTAAAATCAATTAAATTAGAACAAAATGAGCAAATTAATCAATAATTCAGGCTTTCTAACTCCCTAAACCATCAAGATAATGTGCCACTACACAACTTTAAAACCCAAGGTGACAGTGAAATTTTAAAGCAAGCCCACACAAAAGATCTGCCAGTCACATACGAATATTTTTGCTGTTCTATATAGATTTAGAAATCAGGGACACGACTTAGTGAAAAACAGCACCTCTTTAAGTGAAACAAAAAAAAAAGAAAAAAGGAACAAAAATAATGCTGAAGAACAATTTGAGTGCCTATGTTCAAAACAAGATTTCAAAATGTGACACGCACGCGTCTTTTCAAGCCAAAAAGAACATGGCCTAAGTCAATCTCCAGATTCTTTAAATTTATCAGCTGACAGGAAGTGCCCATGTCACTAACATGAACTGTCCTAGACTGTGCTACCTACGTGAAGGTTAAGGGTTGTTTATACCTTATAATGCTAAATACTCTGTGGCAATGAAAACAAAAGGGCAGTATTCCAAACTACAAAGCACTAATTATTGTGGGGGAGGGAAGCAACAACAGAACGTGCTGTAGATAAACACTGAGCAGTGCTGAAGCTTCAGCAGCACAGCTTTCAAGTCACTTTGACCCAGTACAAATCCATCCTGCTGCACAAGGAGCAGTCCTGTTCCTAATGCTATGCCACCGCTAATGTTCAGGCAGCCACCCCAAAAGCCCACTGCATAAAAACTGCTTTGTCTAAAATTTAACTTGACCCAAAAAGGGTGCTTTCCTGCAGAGAGAAATCGAGGATTTGCGCCAGACTGAAGGGGCTGTGTAACCACTGCTACAGCACAAGGGCCAAGAATCGAATAAGCCATCAAAACAGAATAGCCTTCTCTTGTCAGCAGAGAATCCAAATCAGGAGTAAAACTTTAAAATGGGTGATAAAGAAGTTTGCTTCATTGGTACATTTACTAGACTTGCTCTAAACCTGAAAATCAGTAATTTGGAGAAAAGACAGCCTTAGCTTTTTGAAAAGTCAATCCAGTTATTTTAAACTGGATACAAAAGAACCTCACAATTATGAGAAACATCCTGAATTAATGTTTTGTTTTTACAACACACGCTGCAGTGTGAGTAACAGTTGGAATGCTAGGCTTTGCCTTGGTTTCCTGGCATTTTTCTATTTCTGTCACAAATTCTATATAACATAAACAATAGTTCCTATCTTAAAAGAAAAGCTTGCTATAGCATACTCAATTTTCAAAACACTAAACAAAGTTGCAGGCTCAACCCAGGGATGTAAAACACTGAATTTCAAAAATCAGGATTTATTCTAGTTCAGCTACTATTTTCAAAACAAGACTAGAGCTCAACTTCTGCATATTTCACTGAGGAACTAATATAAGCCCATTTGAAATACTTTGGCAGTATTAACTCTCAAGAAACTGAATGAACAGGAATCCAACTCAAACCAAAATGAACAAAAATAAAACGAGCACCGTTATTTCCAAGGATATTCCAGATTCAAAACACTTCAGACTTACCTTGGACACATTGCTGATATAATCCAATTGACAAGCACTCTCTTTATCTACTTGGTTACAAAGGTTCTGTAAAGTGGATGCATACTCTTTATCACTTTTTACTCGCATTACCATGAATTTCTTCACCGTTTCCAGCAGTCGTAGTTCCCAGTCTTGCAGTTTTAATAAAGCATCATGAGAATACTTCAGGTCACCTCCAAACCCCATTTTTTAAGGCACTATATACCAGACAGGGGAAAATATAGGCTCTTCACCACATCTGAAAGGAGAACAAGACTGATGAGACAATTATCAAAAGAAAAACTTCCGGTGAGACAAAGAGCAACTATTAATGTCTAAACCCTGAACTAACTTAATTGCAAGATTAACCACATACATTTATCTCCTCAATATAAACTGAAGGGAGGCTCAGAGCACTGTTTAGAACACCAAACTCTGACTGGAAAAATTTCACCTTAGAACTGCTCTCCAGTTTCCATTTCTGAAAAAATGCACATTCCTAACTTAAAGTAGAGTATGAGGGAAAACATAACAGCATCTAAGACAAACACTAAAGACCAATCTACATATTTGACCAAATAAGTATAGCTGACAGTATCTCCAGAGAAGCTGCCAACTGCACTTTTACACTCCTGGTGACCTGGAACATTTGTTTCTGGTGTTTACTGTCCTAAGAGCACACAAAAATCCAAATAAAACACCATCTCTCAGGCACTCCCTCTGTGGGAAATTAGTAACTACTTAGAAGCTAGTATGCTCCTAAATCCTGTGTTAGCAGGCCCTTAAACTTGCAGATTCAACCTCCCAAAAATCAGAACATATCCCAAACCAGGTTTTTGTTGCAACCCTACATTGGTCCTGTGGGCCAGAGTTCTTAAATTCACACCATTTCCCCCTAAGACAGTTCAGTCTTATTGTACCTAATTGACATAAAACAAAATGGATAAAGAGGTATGTGAAATCTGTTGCCTTATGAAATCCTGTAGCACATATGAAGGCCAAAGACACATGGATAGAGTTAGCTCTGAAACACCTGCATCTGATGCTGATAAACATCATGGAAGAGCTGAAATCACAATGTAAGTAATTTCTACACACTGTAATATGGGCTGAACCTTCTTCTCTGTGTACACACCAACAATCTGTTCCTATACTAATCAGCTTCCAACTAGGTAAGATAAACTTCTATAAACTGCAGTTCTTATCTCTGGACTGCAGTGCAACCACAGTTTGTACATTGTTTATTCACTAATTTCTGCACTACAGCAAAGTCTTGGTTCTTCTGAACACAAAAGTACCCATTTCTTCACAAGCTTTACATTGCTACTTAAATTAGCAGAGAGTTCTACAAACATTAACAGATTTATCTTTATAGCAGTCCATTGAGGGAAGTAGGACTAATATTTTACATCAAGAACTGAGACACATAAACTAATGTCAACACTGTAGCAGCTAATACTGGTATGCACAAGGCTCAAAGACAGAGTTTTCAGAGGGCCTAGCATTTTTAACATATTAGGCATTCAGAAAAATAAATATCTTACTGGCTTCAGTTACCACACAAAATTTCACAAGATTTTGCAAATTGGAACCTCAAGCAACCTCTGAAATAAGCCTCATATATTATGTGTTTATTCTTAGAACACAAACCATGCCACAGAACAAACAAAGACCCAATAAAGAAAATAGAACAGTGGCACATTACTATACATTTACACAATACAGACAAGTCAAGGCTGTATGAGTAACCTTAAAACTACTGCAAGCTTCCATAAGCTCTTTAATTTGAAACTGTATTTTAATCAGAATTCTTCCTGATGGCTAGGAACTCAGTCATACACAACAAGAGTAAATAATTTATGTTGGCTGAATTTATAAAGGATGAACTACGTCATTATTAGTAGCATTAATAAAAATACCTCCACAGTTAAAATTTAGGAACAGTCTTGCAAAATCACAAACATTTTAGTAACATGAATTAAAGAAAAAATCTAAAAGCCCCTATTTATTAATATGACTGAAGCTGCACTTGTAAATTTTCAATGTCCTTTAGATCTAAATCAACATTTGTGACTTTTCACTTTCCTTCTAGCACATTTTAGCTGTGAGAAAAGATAGTATCTTTGTTTTCTTACATTCCAGGTTCAGAAGAGATGGAAACTGAATCTCACAGTAAAGTCTGGCCTTATGCTATGAGTAAAGTGATGGCTTGCTTGCTTTTACTCTAACCTCTGCTTTTTTCAGAGAGGGAGGATGGCAAGGGAAGGAGGAAATATTCTCAGCTTGTGATATTTCAGTCTGCTTCTAATAACTTACAGTGGGGCCATAAGATTACAAAAATCAATAGCACAAAATACCCAACAATATCTCACTCCAGCCTGATAAGCCTCTCTTCACTAAGCAGTAATCAGAGTTTTTCCAATTCCACTATTAGATGCCTGGATACGTAGGCAAAAATTGTACACAGACTGGACTCTGGTCTTTGTTTTAAATTATTCCTTTCACCATGACAGAAGCAGCACAGCAAAAATTTGTTTTGCAGAAGTGGTAAAACTCTGATTTGCTAAGATTAACAAGAATAAAGACTCAGAACTGATGATTCCCAAATGGGTAAGCCAGCTGCCATGTGACCTCCATGTAAATTAAGAAAATGTTCCATCAAGACATCCAGCCAAATGCTTTATTGTGGAGCCAAAGAAGCAGTGAACAAGTATTCAAGACCTAAGCCACTTTACTAAGCTTAACTTTTGATAAGCTAAAAACCAGTTATGTTACTTAAAACCACTTCTATTTTTTAAATGCTTTTTAACACTTTTAAACAACTGAAAATAGTATAGATCACACAGCCACTTACTTGAAGTCAAAACTGTAAGATTTACCAAACACATGAACATCCAATCCAATTTTGAAATACTCTGAAAAAGCACAAGCACTTTTTGAGAGGCTGGTGTTCAAAAAAACAGGATCTGGCACCAATACAGACATGTATTTTTCCAAGTTTGGTATCTCCCTACTTAGTATGCCCAGATGAGCTGATAGCTGCCCTACAGGTCAAGATAGAGTATTTTACTTGGCAGGAGCTCCAGCAATCATCTGAGAACAATGATCCATTTGATCAGCCCTCTGTCTCCAGTCATGGCAGCAGGAGCTATTTCAGGACAGCAATCTAGTTGGGATGCTATTCATGATGTGATCCTCCTTGTGCTTCCCCATGTTCACAGGTACTGGACTATGGAAGCAATGTGAATATTCCCATTTTTTTTTGTATTACCATACAACATTAAAATGCTCACACTGAACATGTAAGACAAAGACAGATTTCCAGAGAGATTTTGCAAACACAGTCTACGGGCAAAACTGAGAAGTACAGCAAAATCTGAACCCAGAAAAGATTTAATGTGGAACCAGTATGAGATATGATGAGTTTGAGACACAAAAGTACTTTCTTCTCTAATGCTGAAAAGATGAAAATACAGTGCGAGAGATATTCTGGGGGGAAAAAAATCTTTCTCAAAAAAACACAGGAGAGTATGTTATCTTAGAGAAAAAAACAGGGATGGCATCATGTTTTAAAAGAAGCTAGATGGAGAAGAGATAACAACAAACATGATATGCTAAATTGACACAGAAAAAACCCTTCAGGAATTGCTTTACTCTTATTGTGAAGAGATTTCTTCTGCTTCTGGTAGATACCCATGAGGTTTATCTCTTTTTCCACATGTGAACAAAGTTTGCATAATTTGACATGCCAGTGAAGTCTCAAACAGAATTCTAGCATGCTTTCTGAAAGTAATAAAATCTCAGTATGATTAAATGAGACAAATGAGCTTCAGCTAATTTTTTTTAATTTTTAAATGTAAGATAGACATAGATATATAGAGATAGATTGTTTAAAAAAATTACTGGACATGTAAATTAGTCAAAAAATATTCGGTAATCTTAGGAGTTAAAATATGTCTCACAGTCAATTCCAAGAAAGTAAGACTTACTTTCCTTATAGTGTAACCTCTCAAAACAATGAACTAATCACTCAGAGGAAGTACACATTCAATGTACATTTAATAATATACTATGAATGAGCAACCAGACCTCAAACTGTTCTAAATTTAAGCAGAGTTAGTGAAGACAGTTTACAACTTCTCTCAGCCACCACCACAGCGATGCAGTCAGATTCCAAACAAATCAATGTTAAATTTCGTCAGCCTAACAGTGAGAAACTTCAATGGCAGTCACATAATCCTTCAATATTGTAACCCTCCCCTCAGGAAATAAAGCCAATATTCCAGCATCAGTAGTGTTCCTGGATTCCAGCAGCAACTCTGAAGAAAGCAGTTTTCATGGCCAGTCTCCATTTAATTTAATTAATCTGTCTGTGACACATGGAAGTGGCAACGTCGTGTCAGACCAAAGGTCCTGTGTCTGACACTGACTGAAATAAATGAGCAGGGAAGAACAGAGCACATACAAAGCAATACTTTCAGAGGATGGTTTCCTACCCTTGTAACAACTGATGCCTTCTGCTACATGTTGCCATCAACCATACCCAAGACTCTGATTGATAATCTTAAAATAATGATGGGTGCACATGCTTCAGTTGGAACTTGTGGTTTCACAGCATCAGTGACAAGGCAGGCAACTAATTAACCACCAACCCAGAAAGCACACCTGGCCCCCAGTTAAATTCAGACCAGGAAAGCACAGCACAGATCTGGCTTCTCTCACTCTTCATACACTGTCAACTCCCTTGCTCCTAAATCTACATGGGCTTCAAATCATATAGAACATCGAATGTCTTTTATTTTGCAAGCACTTTCTACAAACATTAAGACTATGTCAAAATCAGAAAAGAAAGAGGATTTGGATTCAGGAGACAAATCCTCAAAATCAAGGCTTCAGACCTAAAACCATTTTTACAATAGGTTATCAATTTGTTAGACAGTCCTTGTCAATTTCTCAATGTGAGGCTTATAGAAGTTATTCTGCATTAAAATAATTAAATATAACATTCTTAGCGTTCCTTCCACACCTTAAATAAAAATTAGACTGTTAAATAATTGACATTTCTGGTAGCGCAGGATCAATTCCTGGAATGTGCACGACCATGAAACACAAAACACATGCTTTACCGACCATTTGTTTACACTAACCACATATTCAGAAGATGCATAGATAAAATGTATGCAACATGAACTAGCAAAATTAATCCTTCCACAGAGCTTTTGCCAACAATAAACACCCAAAGTGGCAACATAAGTTAGCTTCATTATTTCAAAGCTGATTTGAAATATTGGTCCACTCAAAGCAAAACAGGCAGCTCATTTTCAGGCAGGCGTTTCTGCAAAGTGTAACTTAAAATCACATACCTTAAAAATTTTCCTCAAGAAATGTCCCTTAGTACAGTTTTCCTGTCAGCAGCTACTTCCTCTGATTTTCAGTTTCTGAAATATGCCTTTTTCTTTTCTTTTCCGGGGACTCTGTGAAAGAAAAACATATCAAACTTTTTTTTTTACTATTTCAGCATTTTCAAATACATTGCAAAATTCAAATTTAGGTAAGTTGCCCTGCATTTTCAGATTATTACCAGAAGCCAGTTTTTGTTAAAATAGAGACAGAATTCAACTAAAAGAAAAGAGCAGACTCCTCAAATGACAGCAAGTAGTAGTATGCTATCACTTCATACGCACCATTTTGAGTGAAGAAATAATTTTTCTCAACACATGTTAAGAGAAGATTTTTTTTTTAAGTTCTTGGAATTTCCTATGACACATTGTATTGCAACTGAAAAATTAGACAATTTAATTTATTTCTGAACTTTGCCCTCGATAAAATAAAAACAGAAACCCATTAACAAGGAAAATGAAAGCATGGAAGGGTAACGTTCGTTATACAAAAGACAAAGTTATTAGTGGTGTTTTCAAAAGAGTGGAAGAAAACAAGTAGCACCATAAGAAAGGACTCATTCAAAACACATACTTTTTTTATATGGCTCTAATTACTCAATTAATCCAAAATCTGGAATAGTAAAATGTCAGGAAGTTGGGATGACCAGCAGGACTAAAATTTCAAGTTGGAACTGTGGACTGCAGTTTAGGTGAAGTAAACTGACACAGAAGGTGTTTGAGGGTTTATACAAAGAAAAAAAATATATAAAAAACGAAGAAATTATAAGAAGCAAGCTTTGCACACACCTCACACAAGCAAGGTATGCTGTATAATCCAGATGTGGACCCACGTTAAGTATTCACACACAATCCCACACTAGAATGTCCAGCTTTAGATGAGACGTTCCATAATAGTTTAGCAATGCCCTTACAAGACAAAACACTTGAAGCAAAACTGAAAGAAAGACACAGTGTGCAAGGATGAAGAAAATAGAACTATTTTCAAGAACTCCATTATTTAAAACAAAGCACTGATCGTGGACACATTTATAAAATCTTATGAAGGGCTAGTCTTAGCTCACGTTCAAGCAGGCATTATTTAGTATTCCTTTCTGGTTACTTAGTGACGTTCGAGAAACAAAGAACTGCCTAAGATAAATACAAAACTTCTATTCTCCATGACCAAAAATAGAAAAGACTAAGTGATGCTGACATTCAGCCACTGAAAAGGAACAGCAGCTATGCAAGCAGAAACGGAAAGAGTAAAAAAAAAAAAATGCAGGAGGCTATAAGCATTATAAAATTCACCACATTTTTAAAAAACTGATACAAAATCATTGGTTTAAAAGTTGCAAAGCCCAAGGGAAAGCCTCCACTAGCAAAACATTAGAGTAAATATGGCTCTAGTCTTCCCAACATAAATACAAACCAGGTGGAAACACCAGAATATCACTGGACAGGAACACAAGTTCTAATCCTTGTTCAAATGGAACTCGTCAAAGTAGAACAGACGCCGCCACCAGCACCTGGGCACATTCAGGATTCCAGCAGATGTGAAGGAACTGCATGTGGTGAAATTAAGTCCTAACAAAAATTCCATTTATCAAATAAAACAACAGATTGGAGACACTAAAACACTTAAAAGACACTTAAAAGGAAAGTTATATCTTCTGCTCCCTGCACACAGACAAAGAGCACATCTTGTTTTTTTCCCTTTTAAAGAACTGCTCTATCACATATTTTAGACTGGAGAATTTCATTTGCCAGTATGAAAATTAAATGTAAACCCAACTTTTCTTTAGAACTCCAATTACTACTGACTTTGTATCTATGTGCATATTTTCATCTGCATACAGGACATTAATAGAATTTAAAACTGCTAATACAAGTCCAATACTGGTCTAATTGATAGGCATACCCTAGCTAGTACAGGGAAGCATAATAAAAGCTTTCCAGTGAACTGCACAACCATCTGTCAGAGGGCAATAAAATGTCACAAAATTCCCATTGCTCTTTCTGAGCTCAAACACAGTAGAATTTGAGAGTTACAGACAGCTTGCTACCTCAATGCAATAATCCACTAGACAGTGAAGATATAAAAGACACATTTATAAGAAGATAAGGACAGGGCAGAAAATCTAGATGACCTGTTGTTTTCTGAAATTACTACCGAGACAGTCAAAGCCAATCCCCCATCAGATCCTCTTTAGACTGAGGATATGTAAGGCATTCTCTGAAAACTAAGCATCAGAGGAGTAATTAAAAATATCAAATTAATAGTAAAAATTCACCAGTCAGATGCTATTGGGCCAAAGCACTGAAGTATCAACTATCAAATTACCATACTATTAATTCTGCAAAAATATAGGCTTAAGGTGAGCTAAACAAAGAGGAATGGAGAGTGGAAAATAAATGAAATCTTTTTCAGAGCTGACAAGGCAATCAGGAGAAGCACAACAAATATTGTCTGACTTCAGTGCTGCACAAAGGTGGTTAAAAACCATACTTAAGGATCTGTAGATTAGAATAATAAAAAGGGAAAAATAAACAAACAATGCAGCTTTCGCAGAGGAAAATCATGCTTTGCAACATGAAGGGTTCTTTTAAGGAATCAAAGATCCTGTGGAAAAAGGTGTTGGAAGTGGTAGCAAACAAAAGACTTCTAAGAAGTTTCTGCTGATGTCTCTGATAGGAAGTTGTGAGAGAACTGAAGACCTTGCAGGGTAAGATTTAAGAGACAAAGATACACAGGGGAGAGAGTTAGAAGCCTCACCATAATCTGTGCCGGGACTTGGGCTGCTCTTCAGAATGGTTACCTGCCCATCTGTCATTTCAGAAGCATCTATGTTTTACACAAAATTATTATGATCAATCAGAATTGAGAGATCATTTTAAAAATTGCAGAAGCTCAGAACACTGAGCAGCAAGCACAGAAAACAGCAGATGAAGTTACATGTCAATAAATGAAACCTAATACACTGGTAGAAGTCATTTAATACCATTACCAGAAAAAGTTGTACTATTCTCTGAACATACACCTTCAAAAACATTTGTTCAGTGCTTTCAAGTGGTCAGGTTAGAAATCATCCAGACTATCAGACTATTTTGTAATGAAGGGAAGGGAGAACATAACATATTCTTGTGCTGCTGATACATTAGTGGTACTCCTGTATGTTCTTCTATCTCACTAAAAACATAAAGCACCAAAAAAATATATAGGTAATATTGATCACAATATGGAGCAGCTTCCACACAGAGAAAGTAAAGAGAAATTTTTAGCTCACAAAACAGGTAAGAATGACAGGTGTAAAATCAAAGTACACCAGAAAAGAAATCATTATAGCACGAAGTGACATGGTATGTCAGATGCCTGAAGTTTTAGTTTTTTCCAGAAGAATTTGAGAACATCAAATGAAATTTTTTAAAAGTTGCTCTTATGTACTTCTTTGCCTAGTAAATAATTCAATAAGATAATTCAATGCCTAAAAACATTGAGAAGACCATGAAACAAAGAGACCATGAAACAAAGAATTACAAAATTATTATAAAAATTCATTCAAAAAACCCAGATCTGTAGAACAGCAGAAGTTCCATCTCAAGATGTCTCTGCAAATGCAGGACAGGAACTATTAGTCTGCATTTGTGCCAACAGCTCCTTCCTATATGACAGTATCAAGTACTGAGCTAGATGGATTTCACTTGTCGTGTACAAACATCCTCAAACTGGGCACTCTCACCCTCTCTGCAGCTGTATGAAGACCACACTTTTCCCTAGCAGCTCCTGCAGCTGTGATGTTATTAAAAATACATGCAAATAAGAAGCAATGGGCTCCATCAAAGAATAGCATTTACACTTGTCAGCAGTCCAAAACAAAAAAAGAAAAAGCTGATAAAAGCCCAAAAAAACCAGCTCTCAGATTCTCTGCCTATAATCACAACACACAATTCCACCAGCTCTGAGAAGAATGGAGACATTGCTTTTGAGCTCTTCCCAGCAACACAACTGTGTATCCTTCGTTGCTCATTATACAAAACCTCCTTTTGCAGGTCCTTTTGCACAGGACTGCATCTTCCCCTGTTTCTTCCCCCATCACATATCCATGCAGTTCACCCTACAGACTGTCAGTGACTTTACATGCTCACTGACCCCTGCTTTGTTCCAGATGACATCTCCCATTTGCCAAGATTATTCTGAACAATAATCTCATTCTCCACCACACCTTCAAGCTGTTTGCCACTTCCCACGGCCTGGTAACTTTCTCAGCATGCTCTTTATCATCTCAGGCCTTCTGTGAAAGAATGGCAAAGGGTAGAGCTGACATTTGGTAGTGAACCATGCAGTAAGTGGTTTTTAGGTGCAGTTACTCAACCAGTTTTGCTTCCACCCTGTAGAAGTTTCTGCCTCACAGTCACAGGTAAATAGCAAGACTCAATCTCACCCGGTAGAAGAGTACAAGAAGGTGAAGGTAGGTAAAGGTGAGGAAGAGAAGAGCTAGGCTAGCTGCCACAAGTCACATCCTGTCACCATGCCTCAGGACTCAGTGCTGTTTACTTGTTAACTCTGAAAAACCTGGTGCTGCATACAAAATAAACCAGGCACCCTCCCTTTGCTTCTAAAGGGTAAACACACCTAATTCATTGTTACCTTTCATGTGCTTACAAGAAAAAAAAAAAAAAAAAAGCTTGCCTTCCTCTATTTTTCCAAGAACTATGCTTTCCCTAAAGTTTCAGGATGCAAGGAAAGCCAAAGAAAAGCATGGCCTCAATAGAGAGTTCCTGACCAACGAATTTTCACTGAAATCTCCATTCTGCAGTCTTGCAACAAACAACTCCACACTAGATCCTAACAGAATAACAGACTGAGCAGGATGAGACTGATAAAAATGATTACTGCACGGCAGGCACTGTGCATCTCCAACCCTGTTAACAAATTCTACCAGCTGAAAAAATGGACTCTTCTAGAATTATAAAGAAATATATAATACTAAAATGTCAAAAAATTGGTCACAAGTTGAAAATAGAATAAAAAACCACACACATCAGGGACTCGAGCTCACTTAAAGTGTATATTATATAGTGTATTAAACTTCAGAACAAAAAAGACCAACTAAAAACAACTGAAGCATTGCTTTTTAAAGAGATTTCTTGTGTTAGATGAATAGTGAAGACAGAAACAATTTACAGAAAAAGTGGCACCAAGAGCCAAAACTGAAATTATAAACAACCTTAGTAACCATATTGACCAATGAGTTACTCTGTGCATAATTAACTTATTTCTTTGCTGATTTCTTTTGTTCAATTAGATGTCAGCTTCTCTATTCTGAAGGTAGGAAGCAGTCTTCTTCATTTGCAAAAAAACCCCAAACCTCTGAAAGTAGTGTTTCATATCTTGACATCCATCTCTCTTGAGGTGAATACACGGCAACTCAGAATGAACACACACACAAAACCCACATGTAAACCCTCAATCCCGAGGCTGCCTGCAAGATGCATCTCCTCAGGGGAAACAGGAGTGAAGAATACTCATACTGAGCACCTCTCATCACCACGAAGCTGCACCTAAGACTCCTTCTTGGAAAGATTGCAAGTCCCAGAATGCATCTAGCTAGCTGCACACTTCAGCTTAGAAATCCAGAATACTATTAGAAGCTTCCTCCAGTAGCACTACATTAGCTCTCAAGATTTAAAGACAGCCACAGAAAAAGATAAATACACCGGATGTGAAGTACTTTTGAAAGTCTAGAGGCATTTAATTTCTTCCTATGGCCCAACATCAGCCAGAATGTCTCACTTCAGACAAAACAATTAGATAACAAATCTGCCATTAGTCTGTAATATATGACAATACTGGTCTCCTCAGGAGAAACATAATCTAGTTTCAAGTATTTATTGCTCTTTGAAAAGTAATTCTAAGAGCAATCAGGATATTTCTTCTTCTTTCCTCCTTCATTAAACTAATTACATCCTTCTGGTTCATTAAACCCTCTACTTAGTTAACTCACTGTTCATTCAGTCTTCTCGAGGTCACTTACTTCCTTGGCACCACTGCACCACACTTAATGTAGTTTGATTACACAGTGTTTTGTACAGAAAACCTGGCCATGAGGAACACAGGTCCATGAGCGAGTCCTGTCTCTTCCCAGCTGCTGACATTCCAGGCTGTTACACTGCAGGAAATATAACATATCAAATATAACATATCGTGTGGTTCGGTGAAAGGTGTTGCCTCGAGCCTTTGTTTGCTGTTCCTGAACTGATTGACTCTCCTTCCCATGCTCCATGTCCTAAAAGACACTGTGATAACTCTCTCTGTTAAACGGGACACAGTTACTCTCACCAGAAAGGCAGATGACTGAACCACGCATTTGTACCTTCTTACACCCTTCTAGTGTGTAACAAATTTTAATACACGCATTCTACAGATATATACCAGTGCTACATTTTTAAGATACATGATGAAACCTACGCTATCTTTTCTTACTTCCAGTCAGTTTTGTCTGGGTATCACCAGCCTTCCCAGTTACCAGGAACACTCCTTCTGAAGGGTATTCTCATTTCAAAATTTATACACAGATCAAGCTTTAATTAATGGATGGTATAACAAGCATTTAAAAGTAGTACAGGTTTAATCTTCCAGGTGTCTGGACAAGTGGTAGTGAAGTGCCCGCTGGGGCTCTTCACATGGAAATTTATTTGCATATGTAAGATTCAGACTATCTGATCTTTACTGCAATAGATTATTATTTTATCCCCTGTCTTTCATCCTGCCTCTCAAAACTATTCTCCCCAGAAATTACGCCAGGCAGCAAATATTTTATTTTAAAGGCCAATGTTCTTCATAACATAGCACCTTTCATGGATATTCACCAGAAACAAAAAAGTTAGGGATGAAAATGATATTTGAACTGTAGACAAGAATTATTCACCTCCCTCAGATTCTTGCCTTACTGTACTGAGACAGCTAATGGGAATCTGACTGACTGCATCCTTAAACCTGAAATCCCAACTTAATCTGAGAAAAATTCTGTGGAAGGACACAAGCCATGCTATTGTAATAGCCAAATGTTAACAACCATCTGCTTAATCACAGCTTTGGAAAAGGCAGCTCCCATCCCCTCAAAAGCAGACTGAGAACATCTACACTGCTAATCCCAACATCTCCACTTCGGCTCCCAAGCCTGGCTGGGGTGACTTTGGTGATGGAATACTAGAGCACGAGAAATTACTGTGTCACAGTCCATCAGATTGATTTTTAGCACGGGATATGGACTGCAAGCTTCCTGGAAACATGAAGCCTTAGGACACAAGGCACACAGGGACAGGATACCTCTGGAAGACTGTCCTGCAAAGGACACAAATCTGCTGCAGTGAGCTTTCATATTATGGCTGAAGAAGAGCCTGAGAAAACCATCCCATCAGCCGTGGGCAGGTTTCCTTTCAGAGGGTACCAGCTGGCTCCACAGAAGCAGAGCTAGAAAGCATGCAGCATGGAAAACTAGAGACCACTGGAAGACAAGGACTAACTCAAACTGAAATTTTGAACTCAGTAAGAATGGCATGTAATTACCTTCTTACATAAAAAAAAAGAAAATCATTTACGTAAACTAGATGCCAATTAAATTTGTTAAAATAGTAGCTTCAAATTTACTTAACACATTCACTGATGAGAGATTTTCCACTCCAATTTCAACTTTCACCTAATCCAAAAGGCAGAACTGGGCATTAAATAGCTTTTCTCCATCTTTGTTACAGACCCTTTACAATTGTTTGCTTTTTCAGATGCATGCTTAAACTGCTAACATTTTTTCTGTATTTGGCAAATTAGGCAATCGCCTTTATCTGGTGAACTTCAGTTATCAACCACATCATGGAAATTTGAGAAAAGGTACACTCTTTCGGAGGAAACACACCAGTCACAGCACTGACATGCAACAAATATACCAAAAATAAACATGCATGTGTTTTTCTGATTCCATGTTTTCTGTTTTATTCAGTAAAAAGCTGCTGCAAGGCTGTATGATTTTCCTTAACTCTGCCATTCTCACATATTGTTGAAGGGATTGCATACTTGTTTTAAAAATACTATTTTAACAATGCTCAAATTGTCACATTTTTAAACTTAACCACTTCACTTGACTGTACCCCTTATCTGTACTTCCTGAAACTTAGTCAGAATACAAATGCTGTGGGACATTATTTGACACCCATGAACATTTCACAGCAGAAGCCACAACTAGGAAGTTAGATGCTATCTGAAAGACACACAAAACACAAAAAGGAAGTTTTAGCACAATTCAAAAAACTGTACTTGAACAGACATAATGGCAGTACACTGCAGCGATCAAATTTTAACATATTTATATGATTTAAGAGCAGACAGAACAAACTTTATGTATTCAAAAATCAAGGTTTACACTATGATGCTACTCTTACTTGTTTATAGGTTTACCAAAGGTGAATTTTGTGATTTACTAGTGGAGCAGCTAACAACATCCACCAGCTGAGACATTATTAACAGGCTATTTGTCTGAGTATTAAAGCACCAAATATTCAATAAAATTATTCCTGTCTTATTAAATAACCATTAAATCTATGCCCTTTCCAGCTCTCCATTAAAAGAGCAGCAAATGTCTGCCACTCTTATTCAAACAGCAAACATACAAATTTGATGACAAACCATGTAAGTTACAATATGCTGTCAATGTATGGAATAAGATTTTCCAAATTTTCTAAAGCAAGAAGTTAGGCATAAACAGAACCGGCAAAAAGCAGCAAAGCTGACAAACCAAGTACTGAAATTAAGAGACTCACAAAATGAGGATGAAAACCTAAATGCCACCCTCTTTGGAATATGTACTGTGTGATTGTGTAATTACTTTCACAGCGCTTTTCTCCAGAAATGTCCAACTCATTTATTAGAGAGGATGGAGTGCTCTGAGTATGATTCAGCATTCTGTCAGAGGGGCTCATCTTCACGGCTCTTACCACGCTCATTGCTGTAATTGCATGTCTCCCATTTACTAAACAAGCAATTTCAGGGAACAAACAGCTCATGATTAATGCACTTTAACACTATTCTGGATTTTACTTCTGCTTCTGGCAAAGAGTGCTTACATAATATGCAACAGTTCACAAACTTTTCACAGGTTGCCACAAGGTAACTGATTTTGCATTAGGTCTTAATTATGGTAATTTAGTTTTATGCTTAAGCTTAATTTCTTAATGTCGCTGCTCCTCAAGTTAAAATAAATCACTTTCAAAATCACAGTATGAAAAAAAAAAGGTTGTGAGACTCTTAAGATCCAGTAACAACAATTGCAAGACAGCCAGCTGTCTTCAGACCAAGATTTGAATGCCATGTAGAAAAATGCCCAATACATGATAAGCCATTAAATACTTATTAAGTATTTTGTTGCTAGCACTTACTGAGAGAGGATGGCAAGAGGACTACGGTATTGTACAGGCAATATTGCACAGCAAACCTAAAGGACAGACTACCAGTATTCACATGATGGTTTTATTTCTCCCTCCACAGCTGAAAGTTTCATGTGATTGTCTTAATAGAGAGCTACATCACAGACACGTCTCACAATTGTGTGCAATTACTGTTACTCTACATCCACCCTGTCAAAAACATGAGGGAAAGATTTGGTCCAAGTGGTAACCATCCCCTGAGCAGAAAATGAGAGCAACCGTATCACAAATCCTAACAAAATACTCTTGGTGCTCAAGGCGTAATTCCACAGTATAAACAAGATTCTGAAGAGCCAACTAATAAATTCCAAAGATCTGTAATTCTGACAAACTCGCGTGAGGGGACAGAAATCAGCCACTGAACTGCAGTAAAGATATGAGTACAGAGAGTTGTCTCTACAAACTGCTCTGACATATGTCTGTGTATTGTGAGCAGGTTAGTTAGAAAGGAAGGTATGAAAAAGAAAGTCTGAAATTGCATGTGGTTAAAGCATCTGGAACTTTCTCTCTAGCGTAGAAGGCACTAATGAAAGGGAAGCTGGTTCCTGTAGAGCAAACTGCAATCTGAATATCCAAAGTAGAATGATGTCATGAAGTACAGTACACTCAGATTAAAAAGAGCATTAAATCCTAATTTGTTGGGAATTTATTTTTATCATCATCAGGGGAACATAGAGGACTGAAAAAAATCCCTATTACTTCAGACTCATACTCAAAATCAAACTGAACCCTGCATTTAAACTTGCAAGAGAAAACAGAAAAAAATTTACAGTCACACTCACAAATATGATTTCATGCTACAAAACAACAGCAATCAAAGCCCTCCTTCCAATCAAGCTGTCCCATATATGAGATAAAAAATAATCCTAAACACAAAAATAAGAAGCATTTTAGAAGCACTCTTGCTGCTTTTTAAGACTCCTTACCAAAACTTCCTATGTACTGTATGTGATCATACACGTCAGCTCTGAAAAAGAGAGCTATCTTCTCTCAAACCCTAGAAACAAAGCTATGAATTTCACTGATTCACAGCTAAAAGTTTCCAAAATAAACCTTTGCAAAGTAATGCTACATTTACATAACACAAATGTTAAACAGCAGAAACTTTCCGCATATTTTCATGCACAAAATTGTAAATCCTTTAACTCCTTAATGAAATGCTGAATACTCAATAATACCAAGACTATCTCTACTGTAGAATAAACCTCTCCACTAAGTTTTCGAAAACCATTTTCATAAGGCAAATACATCAACAATTTAATTAGGCCAGTACTAAGTGGGCAGTTTTATCTTAGAAAAGGAGCATACATGCAGTTTACTTCCTACTGGAATGAATTTAGGCTTTCCTCTCTTCTCTTGCTGCTTTTCTTCTCCTCCCCCTCCCCCCCCCCCACCACAGCCCTCCAGCAAAAAAATCTCTTTTCCTTTTCCTAGACCCACTTCCCACACACTGCAAAAAAAACCTCCTCCCTGTGAAGTGATGACCTCATGCTCCTTGCCCATCTCCTTGTATGGAGCAATGCCGGGCTTGCTGCCAGTTTTCCCCGCCTTCAGCCTGACATGGCAAACATACCTTCCTTCAGCCCGCTGCTTCCCAGCTGAGGGAACATCGGGGACAGGCGGCAAGCGGGGGGGCAAACCGGGCAGGGACAGGGGGTTTCCCACGGACAAAGAACAAACCCCCAGATGCCTGCCCCACACTCGCATCTAACTCGCATGTTTTGCAACCCCAAAGGACCTCTGCTCTCCACTGCAGGAAGAATGACACTAAACGCTGAACATTTTTAATTATGAAAATACATCCTACGCTACCTAACTGCAGTGCAACCACCATAGCCTAACCCTGCTTCCCTGTTATTCTCTTAGCTAAATCTCTTTAATCTATGTAACCTCTCTTCCTCTCTTAAAAAAAGGCCCATCTTAACTTTGTATCACTCTAAAGATCTCCAGCCCCTTGGATACTGAAATCTTCTGGATATCCTGTGTGCATACTATTACATTCTTTTAACTTTTCTTTGCTAGTTAGTCTTTATCTAACACCTTCAGATGAACTGAAAATTTCTATTATCTATGTTATTTATCACCTTCTCTGGCCTGTCTTTACTTTCAAGGATTTATTTCTACATGATCACTTTATACACTGATAGTACAAACACCAACTGATGCCATCCTTTGAAAGATTCAGTTGTGACATGAAGTTACAGTTGCCGAAAATCAGGAAAGGTGATGGATGACTGAGCTTTTGCTCAGCTAGTAAGTCACTTTGTACATACGAGATTTGATATTCTCCCTCCAAGAAATCTCCCCAAAGCACAACTTTTCTGGGGTTAACATTCCATATGTGTATATTCTAAAGTTGTAACAGTACTGAGAAGTTCTGTCAACGGATTAAAAGGAATTTGTAAAAGGAGAGAGCATACATTGATCTCACCCACAATGACCATTACACTAACTGAACCTACAATGTGTCCATCCTTTGCAATTTGTTTCAACCGTGAGCAGATGTGTGAAAGTCCCACCTTGAGATTTCCAAAGACTAGCACTTACATGTAGTAAACTGTATCAGCAATCTCTTTGTTGCTTGTTATTTAGCAGGTAAAATTAACTTATTTTAACACCCAATAATTTTTGTCGTCAAGAAGTTTCACATTGTCACCCAAGTTTTTTTTCACATTGCAACTTCTCGAAGTAATCTGCAATAGAATATAGCAGAGCATCAACGCAGTTCTGTTTCAAAGCAGGGAAAAGTTATTTCACCTACTTGAAAAGCAATTGTGCCCTCTTGCAAAGAGAAAGAGCTGGCTTTTTTAAAACTCTAACAAAACCCTAGGTGTTCACGGAGGATATGTCACTTCCAGTGGTGTATGCCCATGTCAAGTCCAAACAGAAACACTCCAACATGAAAAGGGATGTTTAATACCCCTCTATGTATTTCATTCTCAAACACCAAATAGTGAGTATTTAGTACTCCTGCAGATGGCAAAAACACAAACATACAAAGCATTAAAACGCACACGAAAGCGCCAGGGCAGCAGCACTGAGAAGGCCCCACCGTGCAGGCTCCGACTCGCAGGCAGAAGTTAAGGGAGCCGCTGTGTTGTACAGCGCTGTCACGAAGGGAGCAGGGAGGAAGGGAACCGAAAAACCCAAACCGACGTCCCAAGGCTGCTGCATTTATTGGGGGCCGGGAGGGACACGCATCACAGTTTCAGGCGGTGGCCGGAGCGTCCTCCCGTTACTCCCAGCACTTGCAGCCCGGCCGGAGCACGGGAGGGGGACAGACACGCCGGACCGCGGCCGGGCACCGCCGGACCAGGACACAACCCGCCTTCTGCCGCCCCCCGGCCCCCGCCCCGGACTCGGGGAGGGGGGCGGGATCCGCGCCCGCCGCGCTGCCCCTGCCCCGCCGG
>WBMZ01003627.1:0-71723 GCA_013400975.1 Atrichornis clamosus | reverse complement strand
GGGGCCGCCGCGGGGGCGGGACACGGCCGAGAGGCGGGGAGGGCTGCGGGAACACGCCCCTGGAGGAGGGACCGAGCGGCGGGGCGGGGAGAGCGCGGAGAAACGCGAGCGGAGCGGGGAAAGGGGGACCGAGGGGTGGTGGGGAGCGGCTGGGCAGGAAAGGGCTGGGGGTGCAAGGGGTGAGTGTGCGAGAGCCGCGCAGTTGTGAGAGGGATGGGTGTGCGAAGGGTGGGTGTGCAAGGGATGGGAGTGGCAGGGATTGGCAGCTGGACAAGGGATGGGCAGTAGTGCAAGGGCCAGGTGTGCAAGGCGTGGATGTTCCAGGGGTGGGCAGCTGGGTAAGGATGGCGTGCGCAAGGGCTGGGTGCCAGGGGTGGGTAGTCGTGCAAGGGCCACGTGTGCAAGGGGCAGATGTGCCACATCTGGGCAGCTGAGCAAGGGCTGGGCAGTCGAGAAAGGGCTGGGGGTGCAAAGGTTCCAGGGGTGGGCAGCCATGGGAGGGTCTGGCAGTCATGAAGGGGTTGAGTGGGCAGTTGTGCAAGGGCCAGGTGTGCGAGGGGTTGCTGTGCCAGCACTGGGCGTGCAAGGGCTGGGCAGGCGAGGGTTAGGGTTAGGGTTAGGGTTAGGGTTAGGGTTCAGGACAGTCGTTCAAGGGCTGAAAGTGCCAGGGATGGGCAGCTGTGCCGGAGTTGGTCTACTGGGTAGTTGTGCCCCATCTGGACAGTCGTGCAAGGGCTGGATGTGCCCGGGATGAGCAGCTGTGCTTTGGACGGGTGTGTAGGGACAATCCGCTCCTGCAAGCGCCGAGTGGTCGCACCAGGGCTGCCGAGCAAGTGCTGACCCACCCCACGAAAACTGGGCAGCTGTGCCGGGGCTGGACAGTTATCCAAGGGTTAAAGATGCCACTCAGTATTTCAAGGACTCCACAGCCGTGGAAAGACGAGGTGGGCGAGGGCTGATCCAGCGTGCCCGAGCTGAGCAGTGGTGCAAAGGCTGGATGTGGGAGGGCACGGGCGTCCCACGCTCCTGTGCACACCCACCCCGCTGTGAGGGAGGGAGCACAGAGCCCTCGGTGCAGGGACGGGACAACGAGCAGCGCGGCTGGGAAGCAGTTAATGCCCTAAATGTCACCCTTTCGGCCGTGCTCGATGGCAGCGTTTTTCCAGGTCTGTCGACGTCACTGTCATCGTCACCCTGGAGGTAATTCCAGCACCCGCTGCCGCCCAGGAGCAAGAAGGTTTCCCTCCGGTGTGTGTGTGTGTGTCACCCCGTGTCTGAGCCACCCCGTGTCCCCGCGGGGACAGAGGCAGGAGGACAAACAGACGCCTGGCACTGGGCTCTCATCCCAAAAGCCACCGTCCCCGGGGGTTTAGGCTCAGCTCCACGGAGCTGTGCCCAGCAGGTGACGTTTGGGGCCGTGATGAGACAGCAAGACCCTTGGGTGCTCAGAGTGGGATTTTCTGTGTTTCTGACCCCCGGAGTCTGTGGATAAACCAGTTCAGGAGGCACACGGGGGGTGAGTTAATGGGGATGAACCTTTTGTCCTGGAATAGCTCCTGGAGTGACCCTGGGAGCTCAGTGGATTTTTTCTCACCACTGACTGTGCACTCGGGCATTTCCACTCTTCCCATAGTGCAACCTATGGATTCTGCGTATTTTTAGGGTGAAGGGGGAGAAGATGTTTTAATTTTTAATGTATAAAACATCTCAGCCCTGTTCCTGACCAAACCTCTGCAAAAAAAACTTAAAGCCTTGTGGAAAAGCACCATTCAAAGCTTCCCACATCCATCTGTACGTGGAGTTTGGAGGCTCCCACTGTGTCTCTGCACCAGCACCCCTAAAACATGCTTGAGGTGGGTGTCAAATCCAACCCAGCTTCCCCAAATCCATGTGATTCACCGGTATCTGGGAATATCTCAGTTTCCTTACCCTGATGGTCGGGGTGAAGTGGCACTGTGTCATCTCCCGAGGGTGCTGGGGGTGAGAAACCCCCAGGCTCCGTGGGCCATCACAGCCTGGCCGAGGCCAGAGCAATATTGCATTAAAGCCCCATCTAGAGGCCTTTCCTTGAGGAGAATTTGGGAGGCAGGACCAGCACTGGGGTCATACTGGGTATCCTCATACTCCTACCTCAGCGCTTCCGGCTTAGGAAAAGGCAATAAAGGGCTGTAGGTGGAGGGGAGGACAAGCAATGTTGGGTATTATCCCTGGGAGGCTTTTCCTGAGCGGTTTTTTCTGCTGGAAAAGGCATTTTAAGGGTCATTTTTCACACACATCCCCAAGAAGCTGGTGATCCCAGCACGTGGCAGGAAACTCCGGCTCCTCCAGGCAGCCCCGAGGCAGAGGTGTGGGTCATGGAAAGGCAGCGAGACCCTCGCTGTTACTCATTTTCTCTGCTCACGGCGAGCTGCCGGATCCGGGGTGATGCCCCGGGCTGTGTGTGTGACTCTTTCCGAAGTGAGGCAGCACCAAAAATAGTCACCACTTCTGCTTCCAGCCAGGGAAAAAAAGGGAAGCCCAAGCGGTCACTGACTCCTCCGGGGCTTTGCTGCTTGTCACGCCTGGGGGCCATGGAGGCAGCATCCTCCTGGGACAGCTCTGTGGCTTTCCTGGTCCTTCAGAAACCCCTCGGGTGACATAAATCTCGGTGTTTCTACTCAGTGCGGTGGCCTTGGACGGTGTCCCCACAGCCACCGACAGCAGAGGGCAGTGCCACCTAGGCGCAGTGCCACAGCTTTTTGGTTTTTTGGTGAATTTTTCTGTCGGGGGTGGAGGGGACACACGAGAGCCAGGAGGAAGCAGCCAAGCACTCAAGGAGTTTGATGTTTTAAGTGGCGATTTCAAAGGGTCATAAACCACACCACATTGTCTTCTTTGGGATCAAACGATGCCGGGTGCAGGGATAATGCTGGGCAAGGAGCCCTGGAGTGGTTGTCACCTCTGTTTGGGCGCCAGCAGGACCCCCGTGTCCTCCCCCTAAGCCTGACCCCACCGCTGTGTGTCCGTAACACGCTCCTCTCGTGGGAGCGACCTGTGAGGATCCCAGCCTGGCATCCTGCAGCAGGTCCCGGCATCCCACTGCCAGTGCCAGGGTGTGCCAGCCCTGTGGGTGACACTGTCCTGTGACAGCTCAGCCCGCGGGATCTCGGCCAGCACCGGCTGCCGTGGCCACCCGGCCGGGCACGTGAGGCCACAGGGGGGTCTGCAGGGTGACTTCAAGTTTTCCTGCTCCATGACTCAGCTCTGGAGCAGGGCCCAGCCCGCCTGCATCGCTCCAGAGGCTTCCCCACCCCAGAGGAGCCCTCGCACCGTCCACAGGGATCCCAGCACACCGTTTGGTCGGGGCTCCCCTTCCCTCCCTAGGACTTTGCTCCGGGTGTTTTTCTCTGCAGTGCAGAGCCAGGCCCCGGCTTCCCTCCAGTCATTCCCATTAGGGAGCTTGGGATTTTGACCACCGAGGTCTCTCTGCACGACCCAAACCTCTCCAGGGCAGCGGCTCCGGCTCAGCGGGGCCATTGACTCACAGCAGTGTGAGAGGGAAGGAAAATACCCGTGAGCTCATCCCGCTCATCCCTCACTGCCAGTCCTGCATGGATTCCCCTCCAGATATTTGGCACCGACTCCCAGATTGGAATAACCCAAGCGAGGCAGCCAGAGGTGGGGACCTCACCAGGCTTGGGCTGGGCCGGGTGTCCGAGGCTGTTCCCGGGATAGCTGAGAAGCTTCGGCTGCGTTTCCTCCCAGCAGGTTGCCTCCGAGAGGAGCCACTCACATTTCCCTTCCTCAGTTTCCTTAATTAGAAGTGGGCCTGGCATTTCTCTGCCCTCCGGACGCAGTCTGAAATAACAGACCAGGCCCGGGAATGCCGCCTGCCCACGGGACATGGGTTATCCCACTGTCCCAGGGATCCCACCGTGCAGCCCGTCCCCGCCACCACTGCCCTCACTTCCAGCTTCTCTTTTCTTTTACTTCTCTTTTTTTATAATTACAGGGTGTTTCCTCCCTCCGAGTGACCACACACGGGCTGGAAGCCAGATTCCTGCTTCTTTTCCATCAGTCTTGGATGCAGGTGGAGTCACCCTGGGGACAGCTCTGAGCTCCAGGCAGTGGCGCTGTGTTATACCTCAGTCCCTTCCCTCCATCCCTTCCCTCCATCCTCTGGCCTGGGTCAATGATTCCAGGCCCCAAGCTGGGCTGCCAAGAGCCAGGCTGAGAGTATCCCTGCCTCCTCAGGGCTCTGGATCATGCAAATCTCTGGAATAAGGAGCAGTGTGGCCCTGATCCCCACTCCTGCCCCTTCCCGCTTTTCCAAATGAGGAAAAGACACTGGAGCCAGTTGTAGGGTGTTACTTCAGCATTGTGGAAAGCAAAAAGCAAACGAGAGCAGTTTTCCCTCATGGAGCTCCCCCTTTCCATCCAGAGCAGAGCTGGAAGGAGGGATTTGGGGGTGCTGTAAGGCTGTGGGTGTCCCCTGCTGCAGGAGGTGTGGAGCCACCAGCTTTGCCCTCTGAGATCCATCTGGGATCCGTGTGGGGAGCATGGACACAAAGCCATGGCTCCTTGGGCTGCACATGTTCAGTGTCAGCTCGTTTGTCTGTAAATCTACCCGAAATGGGGCAACCTGATGGAAACAGAATCAGTCAGGGCGTTGCTGGCAAAATGACCCCAAGCAGGGCCCCTTGCTCCAAATCTCAAAAAGCCAAAGGTTTCCCTAAACCTCTCTCACCTCAGCGATCCCCTCTCTCAACTGATTACATAAAAAACATTACAAGGACACATAGCAAATATAGTTTGGAAGCATCTCGTGCAAGAAGAGAAAGGGGTGATTTTTAGGAGCACTCACCTCTCTCCCTCTAATTTAGGAGGCTGTTGCTTCCAAGTTAAGCTGAAGGAAGGACCAATTCCTCACCTTTTTGGATGAAGTGAGCTCGAGGTGGCTGCACAGGCCCTCACAGAATCATGGAATCCCAGAAGGGTTTGAGTTGGAAGGGACCTTCAAGCTCATCCCGTCCAACCCCCTGCCATGGGCAGGGACACCTCCCTCTATTCCAGGTTGCTCCAAGCCTCGTCCAGCCTGGCTTTGGACACTTCCAGGGATGGAGCAGCTTCTCTGGGTAACCTGTGCCAGGGCCTCCCCCCTGTCACAGGGAACAATTCCTTCCCAATATCCCATCTATCCCTGCCCTCTGGCAGTGGGAAGCCATTCCTGTGGGACAGTGTCCTGTCCCTCCATCCCTTGTCCCAATCCCTCTCCAGCTCTCCTGGAGCCCCTTTAGGCTCTGGAAGGGGCTCTGAGCTCTCCCTGGAGCCTTCCCTTCTCCAGGTGAGCATTCCCAGCTCTCCCAGCCTGGCTCCAGAGCCGAGGGGCTCCAGCCCTGGGGTCAGCTCCATGGCCCTCTTTTCTCTTTTCTTGCTTCTCTTAAGGTCCAGTCATTTCTCTCTGGCAACAAAGGACATCTCTTTTCACTGCTGCTTCCAAGAACTGACAAAATACTTTTTTAAGTACCTAAAAATGGATTTTTTTTTTTTTGCCTGCTGCTTCCATGCATATCTTTCCTGAGTTGTGCTCTGCTCTTGCAAAGTTTTTTCTTCAGTGCATGCATGCTACCAAAATAACTCCTCTGAGCGAACCCAGACAGGCAATTCTCCACGTGGAAACCACCTTTCTGCTGGTAATTTCATGGAGAATCGTGGACTTCTATAATCTGGACCAGGGTGATTTGTAATGCAATTAATCCCAGCACAAAATCAGGCCCGTGCTGTCTTTATGACAATCAGGCACGTTAGGACTGAGGGAGTTTTTGTCAGGCAGAGCTGCGGGAGGGGTTTTTTAGGTCTGCAGGAACAGTGCCAAGGAAGCGGGGACTCTTTTCACCCTCTGTGCTGTAAAACGCATTGATTAACCAGCCATTATTTGAGGGGTTATGATGAGAATTTGCTTCCTTATGAAAATCAGGTGGAAAAGAGAGACCTGAATTCGTGCATGGTGGAGGAAGAAGGAGGAGGTGCTGAGCTGATTAATTCACTGCTATAGTGCCAACCCTGAAGTGTTCCCCAGCTGTGCTGCTCCTGGGCTTCCTGGGGGCACGCTGGGGGTGGCGGGAGGGCGACTGGAGGAGAGAAATTAGGAAATTGAGGAATTGTGCAGGAATTGGGGGAGCAGGGGGTGACTCAGGGGTTACTGTGAGGGTAAATATCTGCCTTCTGTAGATCTACAGGAGACCTCATTGCCTCTGCTCCTCCGGGACCTCTTGTTTACCTCCCCCTGAGGGTCACAGGTGCCCTGGGTAACCTGGGCCTCTGTCTTTAAGGTCACCCACCCCTGGATCTCAGGGGCTGATGGCAGTGGCCAGGGAGATGCCCAAGTCGAGGGCCTTTGACCTTGAACATACATTAAACCAGTTAACAGAAGTCCCTGAGAGAGGAGAGGGGAGATGCGATAATGTGGGGGAAAAGGGGAAGGATAAAAAGGGAAAAAGAAGTAGAAAGTGGGAGTAGACACTGTTTTTTTGGAGTCCAGCTATCCCCGGCTGTGGTCACTGCTGTCACCTTGGAGAGAAGTCACAGAAACCTCTTCAAATCCTGAAAATTAATTTCTGGTCGAAGTTTAGCAGCAGTTTCTGACCTTCTCCATGCTGCATTCCACCACGGGGATTTTTTTGATGTTTCTCTAATTGATTTCTGCTCTGATAAAATCATTATAAATTAAAAATCCTCCCTTCATTGGCTCCACTGGGAAGAGACACAGGACATTTGACCAGTTTTTAACATAGTAAAGAATTTTAAAAAACCCATAATAGTAGTGGATGAGGAGCAAGTCTGGGTAGTGTCTTTTCTCTTTTTTTTTATTGTTTGTTTGTTTGTTGGTTGGTTGGGTTTGGTTTTTTTTTTCCACAGTGAATTTTCTGGAAATGGAGATTGGGAGGGAAGAGAAGACACTCAAAAATTCACGTTGAAATTCTGTGGGTGAGAGAAAAGGTGGGAGAAAATTCCTGGAGGGGGAAAAAAATGAAACACCTCCCTGCGGTATTCTCAAGGCAGGTCCAAAATGTCGACAGATTTCCTTGGGTATTTCAAAATATGACCTTTTTGTCTGGAAATTGCACACTGTGTGCAAAGGCAAGGCTGTGAAGGGTGGAGTGAAACACCCTCAGAAGGGAACAACACCAGAACTGAGCTCAAATGGACAGTTCTGGGCTGAGCCAAGAGGACGTTTGCTGTTCTCCAATTTCGTTTTTTGCTGAAAAACCTTGTGGAAAAAAAGCCCAAACTCCTTTGGTATTTCCAACCTACCTGAACTTCCTTCTGCCACCCGTTCTGCAGCCCCTGATTTTGGGTTTTGGGCCCCACCTCTCTTCCCCCCACGCTGGGGCCACGCGCGCTGGCAGGAGGGGAGCCAGGGGCATTGTCCAAAGCCACTCTCTGCCAGCTCTTGGATGGCAGGAGGGTCCCCAGGGCCCCTCCATCCTCTGCGCAGCCACACTTATTTAAACAAAAATGGGAAAAGTGCTGCTCCTTGGTCCCGCTACTCCCTGTGTGAAATCCCGAAGAAAGGAGAAGTTATTCAGGATTTTTAAGCAGCTCTGGGCAATTTCTCTGAAGTTGTTGACGGTTGCTATGGCTCAAAATGTTGGGATTTTTGTAGGACATTTACCGGGGGGGGTTATTTTTCCCAAGTCCAGCAGCACCACTGTCTCTCCAAGCCTTTGGGGTGAGCAACCCCATCTTACGGAATTCCAAAGGCAAAGGGATCCAGCCAAGAGATCTGGCACCACTTCAGCTGCAAAACAGCCAGAAACAAACTGAGCAAAAATATTTTTGTAGTCACAACATCAAGCCCACCCATTGAATGCGTGTCAGGGATTTTCCAGCCCTGCTGAAAACTCTCTCTTTGCCTTTATTTTCAGACGGCGGGTGATTTCGGTCGTGTTATTGCACTTTTTGGATGTTTCGTGCTAAATGAAAGTGTTTTATTTCGCAGTGTTTTGCTTTCTTTTAAATTGGGCTTGTGATTTCCTGCTGTAACTGAAATGTCATTGTCTTGAAGGTTGTCATCTGTCTGCTCTCCAGCCAGAGTGTCTGGGAGCTGGGTTGGTCTGTGAGCACTGCCAGCTTTGGGCTCATGAGACCTGAATTAAAAGAAGGTTTCTACGAGTGAATCCCCACTCCTGTAATAAAATGAGACTTTTCAGAGAAAACTCACGTTCAAAAGTCCTTTTGCAAGGGCGTGGAGTGACAGGACAAGGGGGAATGGCTTCAGACTGCCAGAGGGGAGGGATAGATGGGATATTGGGAAGGAATTCTTGGCTGCGAGGGTAGTGAGGCCCTGGCACAGGGTGCCCAGAGAGGCTGTGGCTGCCCCTGGATCCCTGGAAGTGTCCAGGACCAGGCTGGACGGGGCTTGGAGCAACCTGGGATAGTGGCAGGTGCCCCTGCCCATGGCAGGGGGTGGCACTGGATGGTCTCTAAGATCCCTTCCAACCCAAACCATTCTGGGATTCTGGAGTTTCTGAGTGTAGAGGATCTTTGTTGCTGCTCTGTCTGCTGCCAGGGCTGCCCTCAGCTTGCTCAGTGTTTTGTGCCTCCCTGCACAGCCAGAGCACTGAAAAAATCACTTTGAAAAGTGCCAGTTGCTGCTCAGCCTCTTGCAAGCCTTCTCCCAGCCCAGTACTTCTCTGAAATCCTTTACCACTTGTTTCCATCTAAGTAGCAGAACAAAAATTCCACATCTCAGCAGGTAACTCACAGCTGGGGAAAATCTGAATATCACTGTGGCCTCCTGTTTTCCCTGTCATCCACTGTCTTCTGCTTTAGCTCAATGCCAAATCCAGTTTGGGAGACAACCCAAATCTGTAATCTCAGAGCACCCAGGTTTCTGTGCCCACAGGGCTCCTGCAGATGGGCTGAAGGTGCCCAGAGCCCAGGGCTGCGTGGTCTGGTTGATGTTTATGGTGTGGCATCACTGTGGGGTTGGTTGGGAGGCAGAGCACTGGAAAGCAGGGCCCATTCCCGGAGGAAAGCTGTGATGCATGTACAGACCACAGGGCAGGATACTCATCCGAGGTGCACCAAGTGGGTCACTCCAGGTCTGCCCCAAAATCCGACAGCTGTCATATATTTGGTTCATCTGACGAGGGATTTTTCAAGGATTTTGTGGAGGGGAAAGCAGACATGAAGCTCTATATGTAGGAAAGATCGTCCTTATTTGTTTCAAATAAATGTTTTGTTTCAAAAAATTTCAGTTCAGGAAATCCCAGAGTCACCAAGGTTGGAAGAGACCCTCAAATCATCCACTCCAACCATCAACACAGCACCAACATAATCACCCCTAAACCGGATCTCCAAGTGCCACAATTCAAATCCTGGATTCTCATCTTTTTTTCACTCTTCCCAACCCTCAAAGAAACCTTTTGTATTCTGTTTTCATGTTTACTGCACTGAAGAGCTTTGGAAATCTGACTCAAATGTAAATCAAAGGATCCCAGGTTTAGCTCTGCCTTTTAGGACCTTCCTATTTCAGTATTCCTGGGAACCCTGAGGTACACCAAGGAATATTCCATGTACCAAATGTACACCTTGCAGAACAACCCCCCAGTCTGCATCCATGTGCTAACCTTGGATGGGGGCAAAAAAAAGGGAATCTTCCCCTCACAGTATCCAGTCTTTGTGTCACACCATGATTTTGATGGCATCCAGGTGGAAGAATTCCCTGACATCATCACATCACCGGTTCTCCTTCTCTTTTGAAATCAGAGAGTTGGGAAGTTCATCTCCCTGATTTTCCAGAAACACTCACTGAGGAGAATGACAGGGAATACGTATGGGACAGCTGACCATGAATAGACCAAAAATAAAAGTAATGGAACTGGTTGGTTTTAAAGCACAAGAGTGATGGGACTGGATGGTTTTTAAAATACAAGAGTGATGGAATTAGACTTTTTTTTAAATAGAAGAGTGATGAAACTGGATGATTTTTAAGGTCTCTTTCAACCCAAGCTTTTCAGTGATTCCATGGTGGTTTCTTTGGAAATGCATCTGAGACTCAGCAAGGATGGTATGGAACACCATAATCCCTAAAAAAGAGTTTAATTAGTGATTATTAGATAGAGAAAAATGATTCTGTCTCATGCAAGGACTGGCGGGTGTTTGGCCAAAGCCTCCAGATGAGTAAATTCGGGCACTTTAGGAGCTCCTGAATTCACACCCAGCGCTTCTGCAGTGTGCCAGGGTGAGGCTGGGAAATGAGTGGCAGCTCTTAAGCCTCCCTAGGTTTGCTCCAAAAGCGTGGATTTGGGCAAGATTATCTTCCAAGGCCAGCACAGTGGAGATGGGAAGGTGGGGAACACGGGCCCCCCGGCACAGGGTTGGCTGCCTGTGACCCCAAACCCGGTCATTCCATGGCAATATCCGCCCAGCTCTGCCGGAGAGGCACTTCCAGGATGGGGAGGCAGGGCTGGTTTCTGTATGGAACCCATTGTTCAGCAAACCAGAGGCCTTCCTCTCTGGTTAATGGGTCAGCAAAGTGTGTTGCTTTAATGGTTAATCATCTACTTACACTGCTCCAGGAGTAAAGCCGGGCAGATAATGCCCCTGGCCTGCAGTTCATGTGACAGGCTGGCTCCCCGGGGTGAGCAGGGAAAGGATTTCACTCTGGGAGCGTGAGGGAGAGGGAAAGCGCCGGGCTGGGAGGCTCTGGTGGTTCCTACATGAGCAGTGACACACACACAAGCACTGGTGTCTGCGTGCACACACACAAAAATGTGTACGAGCACACACACAGATCCACGTGAAATTAACATTTCAACCCCACATGATTTCCCAATAGTTAAATTAGTTGATTATCAGTTATCAAAGAGTCATTGAATGGTTTGGGTTGGAAGGGGTCCTACAAATCGTCCAGCTCCCACCCCCTGCCACGGGCAGGACACCTTCCCCTAGAGCAGGTGGGATGATTTCACACAAGTGGCTGTGAGCTGACAGGCAAAACTCACTCCAAACTCTTTTCAGCAGCAAGTCAGACTGAGAGGCGTCACCCTTCGGGATTTCAGGGTCTCAGGAGTATCTCTTATTCTGAGTGCCAGTCCCACAGTTGCACATCCCACCCCTGTGCTCTGTGCTGCGTGAACAGACCCTTCAGAGGTATCGTGAGGGAGCCAGGTGGCTCCATTCCACTCACTGGTATAATTTTGGAGGTGTCTCTTGCTTGGACAAGTCTAAGACAGGGAGTGAACCATTGTTTTAATTCTTGGAAGGACTTGGAATCATGAAGGAATCATGAAGGAATCATGAAGGAATCATGAAGGTTGGAAAAGCCCTCTAAGATCATCAAGTCCAACCATTCACCCAGCGCTGCCAAATCCACCTGAGCCATGCCCTAAGCACCACGTCCCTGGGGACACCTGCCTTATCACCTGGACTCATCCTTATGAGAAATCAGAGCTTGCCAATGCCAAGGAAGGAGCCTCTGGGTCAAACTTTCTCCTTTACTGTGTTCAGTAAATCTCAAACTGCATCATCACATCCTGACCTAAAAACCTCTGTCCCTGTGTGACAGTGACAAATGTGCCCTTTCACCACAAGTGGAGGGGCAGGCACTGGGGTCTTCTCTCTGGTGACCAGGGACAGGACCCCAGGGAACATCTGGAGCTGTGTCAGGGGGGATTAGGTTGGATATTGGGAAAAGGCTCTTCCCCCAGAGGTGGTGGGCACTGACCAGGCTCCCCAGGGCATGGGCACGGCCCCAAGGCTGCCAGAGCTCCAGGAGTGTTTGGACAACACACCCAGGGACAGGGTGGGATTGTTGGGGTGTCTGTGCAGGGCCAGGGGCTGGACTGGATGGTCCTGGAGGAGCCCTTCCAACTCAGGATATTCTGAGATTCTGTAATTCACCCTGATTTGACAGAGTTTAATTCTACATGTAGTTTAATTCTACATATGGTCTAACTCTACACATAGTCTAACTCCACATGTAGTCTAAACTAAGCATCCAACTCCACTCCCTTGAGATGGTCACTTCCAGAGCATCTGTCCCTTCCCACAGGGAATTGATAGGAGGAAACACCACCCACCAACGTCCCAGGAACGTGTCCTTTATAACTGCTCTTGATGCATTCCCATCACCCTGAGCAGGAAACAGTGACTTTCCTATCTCCTAAAACACACACCCAAACCAGAGGGAAAAAGGACCCACCTCAGACACTCAGGGCTGAGACTCAGGACACCCCTCAGCAGCCTTGAAATGTCTGTGTGACTCAGCAAGGTCAACACACTTCAAGTCCACTCCAGGAACAAGGGCCTTGGCTCCATGTCATCATCCAGGGTGGAAAGAGGCAGCAGGAGAACGGTCTACAAACACTTGGAGTGTTTGTTCCTCCCCATTTGGGAAGTACTTCCAGCCTTCCAGTGCAGGGATGAGTCACCTTTGAAGTGCAGGTTCCCTTCCCACCTGGAGAGGCACCGCCAGCCCTGCAGCCTCACCGGATTCTTTTGTCTTTAAATGGATTTTTTGTTGTCAAGCTGTGATGTTGCACCGGATGATGGAGAGAGGTCACGGCCGGCAGGCCAGAGAAGAGATCAGCAGGGGAAATTTGTCCCTGTCTCCAGAGGGAAAATGTGCTAAAGGTTCTAAAATCAGGGGGAATGGGACATGTTTCTCCTCAGGGAAGTAGGCAGAGATAAACACAGACAGCCTCAGCTGGCAGGGAGCTTTTTGCTCTCCAGGTTTGAGCTCCTCCACGTGCCCTTGTGCCAGAGGTTTGTGCACTCCTGGAGGAGCTTGTGGGACAGTGCCCACAGCCCAGGAACTCCAGATGTTAATAATAACCTGGTATTGTCATCATCGATAAACATCAATTGTAATAATCATAATAACTACAATAATATATAATAAAAGATATGATCATAATCATGCTACTAATTGCAATAACAGATCATAAAATATATATATATAATCATAATGATCATAATCCTAGCACAGCCAGCCATCATAAAGGTGATCTCACTGCCTTGACTGAAATATCCAACCTTGCAAGCAAAGGGTAACAAAACAAACCCAACATCAGAGGGTAACAAAGAGCTGGCCTTTCTTCTGCCCAGGGACAATAATTCAGAGCCTTCTCACTCTGTACTCCTGAATTTCACCCGTTTCAGAACCCCCTCCTCATCCCATGGCAGGAATCCACCTGTCCTTCAGCACAAAAACAAGCTTTGCCCTGTCTCAGACTTTCTGCTGCTCCCAGGTAAGATTTATCCCCCCTGGAGAGGGCCGGAGCACAGGGACTGAGATGGAACGAGCTCTCAGGAGATGCTCTGTGAAGGGCGATGCACAGGCAGCCTTGCCTGGTGACGGGGACACCGAGGGGTGATGGGGTCAGTGTGTCCACTGGCGCTGCTGGCAGCAGAGGGAATAAATTCGTCCGGAGGGGAGGGAAAACAGGCTCCGAATGCAGTGCCACAGGCTGGAGTTAAACATTAGTGTGACCTGTCTGCAGGCCTGGCTGGCAGCAGCAGGGCCAGGGCTGCAGGGTGGAGGGGTCACTCAGAAATCGCCGGCCTGGGGTCCAAGCTGAGGACACCCAGAAATCCCACTGGGGCCTCAGGAGCTAAAACTCACCAAGGCAGATAGGTTACGTCAACAAAGAGGGAGAAAAGGGAGAAAAGATAAAGCTGACGAGAGAGAAATGCAAAGTAACACACAAAAAACCCTCTCCAGCACAAAAAAAATTAACCTGTTTAAAATAAACACGGTTCACACCTGCCTGTGTGTCCCCTCTGTTTTAGCCCAACTCCTCTCCATCCAATTCCAAAACACTCTCCATCATCTGGGATCTCGTTCCCTGTGCTTTGAATGCTTTGATTTCAAGCCTTTGGCACCAGACTGATGTTTTTTGCTGGGAATCCTGTGAAAACCTGCCTGAGCAGGGCCTTAAAGGCATGTTCATGCCTGGTATAAAATCACAGAATGGTTTGGAAGGGACCTTAGACATCAATTATTTCCACCCCTGCCATGGGCAGGGACACCTTCCACTATCTCAGGAGCTCCAAGCCCTGTCCAGCCTGGCCTTGGACACTTCCAGGGATGGGGCAGTCGATGAAATGCACAGGAACTTCTTCCAGTCTGACCAGCTACATCTTTGTGAGAGCCACCCCTGCCTTTTCCAAGGGCCCTAACCCAGGAAATGCAATTTCAGTTCAAATCCCAACTCGTTTTCTGCTGATGACATCCGCAGGATACACAAAACTCGTGTGATCAATCCGTTCCTCAGTCATTTCTATATCCATCCTCCCTGCAGATCACTCTGCTGCTTCTTGCAGCCACTCTCCATTTTTCCCATCTCACTCTTTTAAAGCTTTTTGTCTCATTTGTCCTAAAAAAGGAAACTGAAATTCCTGGCTGTGCCAGGGAAGAGAGAGGCTGATTTTCCCCCAAAAATGCCCGACACAGATCATTGCAATGCAATGAAAGCAACCAATAAATCTGTCCCCACCCAAGTTTCTCTCTCCAGCAGCTCTAATGCGTTTGCTACACTAATTTCCAGCTAAATAAAAAGCTTCAAGGTTTAAACTTCCAGCCCCTTATGCTGCCATTGCTCTTGACAAGGTGATTCCTGCACAGAACAGCTTGGATAAAGTTATTGACATTGATCCTCGGGGATTCCCCTTCTGAGTGTTCCTGCAGCAAATGGTTTTATTTTATCCCTTCCCAAGTGCTCTGCCTGAGCTCTCAGGCTCCCAGGTCCATGGCCAAAGGAAAATCTGGCAGCAGCCCAGGGCAACTCATGACTATTTAGGAGACTCCTGGTGCCAGAGCTCATGCCCAAGAAAAGGATGCAGAGGGTGGGAAACCACCTCCAGGTCCCAGTTTGCCAAATATTCACCGGTTTGGCTGTTTTCTCCTCATTCACCTCTGCCTCTAAAGCTCTGCTGACCATAGGAAGCCTTTGGATTGACCTCCACCTTGGAAAAGCCATGGAAGTGGGGTTTGGATGCACATTGAAATGTCTAAATCTTGGTGTCTACACCTCGAGGCACAATGGGGCTTAACTGTGGGAGCTTCTTGCCATCTAAAATGCTCCGTGGGATAAATTTCCAAGGATGAGATAAGAGGGAAACGTTCTGCTGTGTGCACTGGAGCTGCTGGACACCCAGGCCTGTCCCTTCCTGTTGCTCCAAAACAGTCCCATCACAACACTGGGCCATGGGCAGGAGTCACAGCTCAGGTGGTTTCCTTGGGAATGTTTGTCCAAGTTTTTTGTTGTTGCCTGGATCTTGTGCGTGTGCATACCTGGAGCAAAGGGTAGAGTGTGTCTGTGTGGATATGAGTACATATTTTTTTGGCTGGGCTGTCTTATTTTGCAGAGCATTTTTAGGTAAAATGCACTTTTCCCAGGAGAAGATTTGGGGCAGCCATCCTATTTGGAGGGGGGACACTGGTGTCTGTGTGGCCTTTGTGCCCCGCTCCAGCTGATATTTTTTTATGCCATAGCTGTTTCCACAGGATCCTGGCTCAGACCTTGGGTTTTTGGGCAAACACAGGCAGTGTTGAGACCAACCTGGCACACCTGAGCTCCAAATGCAGTGGGATATTCTAAAATTGATGCAGGTTTGATGCCCTGTTTGATGGGCAGGGCTCACTCCAGGTTCCTCGCGCAGCCAAGTCCCCATCACCCACCTGCCCTCCCCTTCTTTCCCCTAATTTGGTTGTTCCTAACCTCAGTGAGGAGCTAGAGGGAATTAATCTGCACTTCCTCCTCACCTGGCGGCACTGGACTGAGAGGCAGAACCCATCCCCTGCCTGGGCTGCCCAGGGGAAGGAGGGCAGCGCGTGGCTGCAGCGTGCAAGGGCATTTTGGCACCTGGGAGTGTGTGTGGGCATGCAAACCAGCCCTGGCCTGTAAATCATTGTCAGCGTTCACGCACAGCAGGCCAGAGTTCAGGGACTGCCCAGTGAAGCATCCCCTCTCAAACAGGCCACCGTGGCCCTGATTTACGAGGGCACAGCACTCCCGAGTTCCTCACCCACGTTCTGTGGGGTCCCAGGCCTTGGGGAACACAGGACGTTTTCAGGTGGTCCTGTGGGTGAGAGGAGGTGCAGCTTTGTCATGTTCTGATGCTTCACACATGGAAAATGCTGGTTTTAGCAGGAAAGGAGTGTTGGAACTGACCAACGTCACCTGTAGAGAGGCCCCTTGACCTCTCGGCCACTGCATGGCCATGCTCCCAATCTTGTGGCTGGTGTGGGTAAGGCATGGGCAAGGCACAGAACACCCAGACCGTGTGCTGGGCTCTCCTTTGGGTTATCTCCTGAGAGCCTTTGTGCTTCTTCAGCCCAGTGCTGGCTGTTCATGTGAGCCCAGCCAGGCAAACAGCCGTGTGGGTGGAAAACACGAAGATCATCACTGTCACCCGGCATGAGCCCCTCTTAATCCCCTCCTTAACCTTTTTATCAGACCAGGTCTTCTCTTTCCTCTGTTCCCACATTCTTTCTGCATCCCACCTCCAGGCCAAACAAGGGTCTCCCATCCCTCTCCCCAAAACCAGACACTCCCTGAGATCCCCTCCAACCTGGATCATTCAGCTACAGCTTCCCCCTGAGGGGAAGTGGAGGAGCAGGTATCCATCTCTTCTGTGACTGTGACAGGACCCAGGGAACGGCTGGAGCTGTGCCAGGGGAGGGTTAGGTTGAACATCAGGAAAAGCTTCTTCCCCCAGAAGTGGTGGGCACTGAACAGGGAATGGGCACGGCCCCAAGGCTGCCAGAGCTCCAGGAGTGTTTGGACAACACCCGCAGGGATGCACAGGGTGGCATTGTTGGGGTGCGTGTGCAGGGCCAGGGGTTGGGCTGGATGATCCCTGTGTGTCCCCTTCCACTCAGGATATCCTGTGATTCTATCTTTCTGCAATCAAGATTAATTGCAGGCCCAACCCGGCCTAGTTAGGCCAGGGCTGTGCAGGGCCTGCACACAGTGGTGGCAGGAGGGGGCTGCCGTGGCTGTCCCAGCAGATCCATGTTGGTCCCAGGCTGAGCAAAGGGTGCAGCTCTCAGATTCCCTGCAGGGAGGATCCCGTGTGCCCCCGGGCTCCTCCACTGGGGCACGTTCAAAAGCCTCCAGGAGCGTGTTCCTGCTGGCCAGGGCTGCTGGGCAGGTAAAAGTCACTCTCGTCTCGTTTAACCACTCACTCTAAATCCCCCAAAGTATGCGCGGGTCGGCCAAGGCTGGTTGGCACTTTTTGCTCAGGCTGGACCTCGTCCATCCTTCCTTCAGGCCCTGTCTTGAAGCAAAGGCACTCTGAAATTGTAAGGGCTCCTGCAAGTTGCAGCAAAGCCTGGGACTGGCAGCACAAGCTGGAAAATGCTGTGATAAGTCTGCAGCAGCAGCAGATGCTTTTATGATGAATGAAGATTTAGTTGCTGAAGGTGGCCTTGATTCTCGAAGTGCTTCTAGTCTTGGCCTGAAGCAATAGCAGGGACCTAGAGTTTGGGAAGAGGGTTTTGGAGAAACAAGCTGGCCTTGAGAGAAGATGAAGGACATGGGGACTGATGGGAGAGAAGAAGTGGGACCACACAGCCTTCCCTCTGGTGCAAAGCTGGGGGATTTTCTCCCTAACAGCCCCTTATTAAATCGTGGTGTGATTTTTGGCGTTGTCCTGTTCAGGACCAGGATTTGCACTCGATGGTCCTTGTGGGCCCCTTCCAGCTCAGAATGTTCCATCATTGCAAGCAGTAGCCTTGTGAAAATCCAGGACTAGCACTTACCTGTGCTGCTGGATTTTGGTTGGGTGACTCAGACACATCCTGGGCTAAAACTGAAGATTGCTGGGATTTTCTTTGATGTTTGGGGTTTTTCATTTTGCTTTAGGGGCTTTCTTTGCCTCCCACAGGACATGAGCAACAACTCAATGGTCCAGGCAATTAAATCCACACACAGGATGGTACCTGGCAGGCCAAAGCAAGTCACAGCACTACTCTCTTCCACTTGGCAATTCCATCATATTTAAGGATTATGAATCAGCAGGAACATTCCTGCCATAAAAAATTAAATACCTTTATTTTGCTTTTTACAACTTGAAACACAAGGGATTAAAAGTGACTGTTGAAGCTGGAATAAAAGAAGAACTCCTATCTGCCTCTGCAACAAGTGTTTCTCCATTTTGTCTGCTTTTCCAGATGTGGAGGAAAAATGTGCTTTTCCTGCCTTTTTGATGGATCCATTCCTGGTCCACTAAATTATTAACAACTTTTCTCAAGGCACAGAGAAGTCCTGTATCCCTACAAGCGGAAAGTTCAGGAACAGAGATGGTAGTTCTGGAAAAGGTTGGGAAAATCTGTGCTGTTCTCTGCTGGGATCTCCTCCTTTGGCAGTCTGGGAGGGCCCTGCTTCTCCTCTGAGGAACCAACGCTGCCCTCAGGGAGTTTTTCCAGGTTTTACCGCTAGAAATGGCAGGGTTTTATCATGGCAAAGAAGTGGAGGGACAGGATCTGTTGGAGACTTGCTCCTGCCTGCCTGCTGCTCTTTTCCAAGACCTTTTTTCAGTGACCATCCTCCTGACAGTGTTTCATCCCAGAGCCTCAGGAGCCACCTTCCTGTGGGCGCTGGGAGAAGCTGCTGGGAGGGATCTCCAGCTGCCGGCTGTGGAAAGGGCCCCATCTGTTGGCCACAAACCTGGCCCGGAGCACGGGGACCTCCAAATCACCTTAAAATCAAATTTGTTCATCTCCCTCTGAACAACAGTCCTCAGTTTCCCACTTCTCCCATGATCTCCGTGGGCTTCTGGAAGCTGGAATGGGCAGATGGACATCTCCAGCTGTGAATATTAAGAGCAATTAAATAAAATAGTCCTTGCCGAGCTGATTCCACTTATTTCAGGTGCTTTTTCTCCTTAGAGAACAAGGCTTTGGGTTGAGGAATGCTGCAGGAAGGACAAAAAGGTGGCTTTTTCCATAGGTTTACAAGTGGGGAATCCACTCTGCCTGGTCTGCACTCGCTATGTGGGAAGAGCTGGGAGTTCCGGGAGCTGGGTGGGGATAAAGCCGCCCCTGTGCTCCTGATAAGCCCAAAACCTGCAGGATCCCTGGGAAGGAGCGTCTCGGGGAAGGGCTTTAAGGCAAGCTGGGGAGCAAAAGCAGGGATGGGCAGGGATGCACCTGCTGCACAGGCGGCTCCATGGAGAAGCAGTGCCACCTCCTGGCAAAGGAGACCCTTCCCAGCACAGCCCCAGCCCGGGGATCGCTGGCTGGGCACTGCAGGACTGCAGATTTTCGGGTGGCTTTGGGCAGGGAGCTCTCCAGAGAGAGGATGCGCTGACATCGTATCACCTCACACGCAGCCCTGGGGTGCTGCTGTGCTTTTTTAGGCTGTGTGAAGGGATAGGATAAAATATTGTCCCTGGAAGAGCTGGAAATCCACCTCTTTTCCTTGTCCATGCAGCGTTATGTGATTATAGAATGTTCTGCCAGCTCTGTTTTGGGCTTCCCCGAGTGCTTTGGAGCCCAACACCACAGACTCACTTCCACCCTCACCGTGAATGGTCCAGGGACAATCCTAATTTCAGTCCCATTTTGCTGATCCACTGAGAGTGAGGCTAAAATTTGGGGTCTGAGGAGTGGCTTGGGACCGTCCTGAAGTAACTCAGCTCATGGGAAGCTGAGGATGAATAGCTGGGAAGCAGATCCCTGAAATTACAATCCTCAGAGCAGTGGGTTCCTCCCAGACTGCAGAAGGCAACGCTGTAACGTAATTTAATCAACTTAATCAACTAATTCATGCTCTGTTAAGTGAAACTTTTGCACCTATGTGGTTCAGCTCTAGCTTGAGCCAAAGGGACAATAGAGTAGCTGAAAAAGCCAAGGACGCATAATGGCCCTCCCTCATGTCACCCTCTCCGTGGACAGGACAGCTTTTCTTGGGAATACGAGCAGGTAATTGAAGCCCCCAGAGACAGGAGCTGTTAAAGTCTTATTTTCCTCTTTTTCTGGGCATTGCTGAGGCCACACTTCAAATCCTGGGGTCAGTTCTGAGCCCCTCATGACCAGAAAGACATGGAGGGGCTGGAGCGTGTCCAGAGAGGGAGCTGGGGAGGGGGCTCAGCCTGGAGCAAAGGAGGCTCAGGGGGGCCCTTCTGGCTCTGCACAAGCCCCTGACAGGAGGGGGCAGCCGGGGGGGGTCGGGCTCTGCTCCCAGGGAACAGGGACAGGAGGAGGGGGCACGGCCTCAGGCTGTGCCAGGGCAGGTTTAGATTGGATCCTAGGGAAAATTCTTCACTGAAAAGGTGGTCAGGCATTGGAATAGTAGCCCAGAGCAGTAGTGGAGTCCTCATCCCTGGAAGTGTTCAAAAGCCGTGTGGATGTGGCACCTGGGGCTGTGGTTGCGTGGTGAACACGGCAGTGCTGGGTTAAGGGTTGGATTTTGTGTTCTTAGAGGGCTTTTCCAACCTTAACAGTTCTAAGGACACTTCACTGAAGTTCATATTCCCTTCCCACCTGCCCAAGAAATGGCACACCAAGGGACAGTGAGATTCCATCTCCGAGTGCAACCCCAAACCAGCTTCGCACGTGACTACACGTGAGCTCTGGTCCTTCATCGGGCACTCGTCTCCTTCCCCACCTCCCTCGCGATTGCCCCTCGGGAAGCCAGAAGAGGAATTTTCGGGAGCGGGGGAGCTGTTCCGTGGTCACTAGATGGCAGTGGGTGTTCGCATTTGGCAGCTCCTGACAGGTGAGGAGCAGCCAAGGGGGAGAAGGACGAGCTGGTGGCTGGCAATTTGGGCACCGTCGACTGAAACGTTCCAGCGGTGTTCCCAACATTACAGTGAGATGTTCCTGCACTCCTGAAGCCTTTGGAAGTCAACGTCAGTTTTGCCACCCATCGTTCATCAGTGGAACTCACTGCTGCAAGGTGTTGAGGGAAAATTAAATGCTGATAATTTATTTCAATAAATAAAATGAATGACGCGTTTATCCTCCCTGTGAAAGCATGGGAGATGTAATGCAGTGATGGGACAAGGGGGCCTGACTTTAAGCTGGAGGAGGGCAGATCTAGATGGGATTTTGGGAAGAAATCCTTCCCTGTGAGAGTGGGGAGGCCCTGGCACAGTTTCCCAGAGAAGCTGCGGCTGCCCCACCCCTGGAAGTGTCCAAGGCCAGGTTGGACGGGGCTTGGAGCAACCTGGGATAGTGGGAGGTGTCCCTGCCCGTGGCAGGGGGGGAGCTGGATGAGATTTAAGGCCCAAACCATTCCAACCCAAACCATTCTGGGATCCTACGATAACAGCAAAAGGCAAAAAAGAATTAACAGCGTGACAAGCTGAGAAACATTCTCATTCCTGGGCAGAAAGTGACCCATTGCTGCTGTGTTGTCTCCCGCAGGATCATTCCCAAGGAGAAGCCTTAACTGGGCACAGTTTATAGACAATTAAGGGAGGTAAACAACCACTCTGATCAATTATGGTTGGCCCGCTGTTCATTCATCCTCTCCACGTGCATTTCTCTCCTGAGGTAGAAGAACCTCAGGTCCTGTAGGGACAGCTGTGGGAATCCGGGCCTGAGGACGTGGAGGAACCCGCCATTCCTCGGATATCCACACCCAGACGTCTCTGGAGAGCTGGCTCTGAGATGCTGGAGGCTCATCTGCCTCTCTGGACACGGGACATCCACGGAGCCCAGACAGGCCCTCTCCTGAGTTCGCCCTTGGCTCAGTGTCTGGCACTGGTTTTTGCGGCTCTAGAACAACGGGGATTTCTCTGGGACCTCAAGCGGGCATGCCAGGGTCTGAGAAGCGGAGAAGTTGTCCACTGTGTTGTCTGAAGCACCCTGGGGGATGGAGAGGAGGTGAGGGAGGGAAGGGATCCACTCCCCGTTTCCCTCTCCTCTGCAAGGGCAGCACCCGAGCACTGCAAGCCCCTGGTGGTGGCCAGTGCCGTACAGACAGCCCTAAAAAGGGAAAAAACATCCTAAAAATGGGCTTTTGTGACAGTTATGGGACATACCTCCCATCCTCCATTTTTTTCTTGGAAAACCTGAGACAAAGTTTTAAAAATTCTTCAGGCTCCAAAGAGCAGTTGTAAAAAACATCCCACAGAGCAAGGTGGTTGGGACTTTAAGGGCCTATCCCAAAATCAATGTGAAAAATTGGGGTGTTTTTTTCAAAGTTATGTGTCTCAATGTGATTTTCGAATCGGTGCCACATTTTCCTGCCCAAATCTCACCAAGTAACACAATTCTTGGGAGGGGGGAGAAAGAATTATTGACTGATTTGGTCTTGTTGATTTTTGAGGAGGCAGGAGGAAATTTATTGTACTTTTTTGGAAGTGGTCTGATCCACAAGCCTTTAAAAGGAGCTGAGGCTGGAGCTCACTGAAGACAGCAGGAGCTCATCTGGGATGGGGATTTTTAATTTTGGATGTAATAGCCATTCATATTCTCTAATTATCCCCTACAGCCAATGAATGCTCATGTGTTGGTGTGCTGAGCGTGTGGGGAAGAAAAATAAATTTATTGGCATGTTCACCTCTATTTAATCTGTGATTTTTGCACTTGTGACCAAGTGCCATCACTGGAATCACAAAGCACCCTCACAGAAATCCTATCTGAGGTTGGACGTCCTCAAGGATGAAAGGCCCAAACCAGAGACTCCAGGCCGCGCCGGAGGTGTTATTAAACTTCTCCAAAACATAATCCGGAATGATTTGATTTATCAAAGCGTAAAACTGCTTCTTCATTTCTTCTGGAATTTGTTCTTTTATTATTAGAACGCGGTGCTGTCTTGTGGCAGTGAGTTCCTCTGTTTAATCATCAGCCATCTGTAGAAAAGTGGCTGCTTTTACTGGGTTTAATTTTGTTGCTTTTCATTCCATTGGGCTGGAATCATGAGTCAGAACAAATTACAGCTTCTTGACTGATTTCTCTCCTGATCATTTTGTCACACAATTCTTACTCACCACCTCTCAGCAAAGAAACCCTGATATTTTTATCCTGCCCCTCTTTTCTGTCTGCTTTTCTCTTTTTTTTTTCTGTTTTGACAGAGGGTGAGTGGAGCTGAACAGTTTCATATTTTGGGACTCTCACGAGGTACCCCCAGCATTATTCCCACTTTCTTCCCAGATATATTCTGATTCCACTTCCCTCTTTTTTGGGATCATTCCTGCACAGGGAGCTGCCCACCAAGCTTTTTTTGGAGCACTGTGTGCAGAAACCCTGCATGGTGCCCACTGGGTTCTCCACAGGCAGCATCACCTGTGCTTGGTGCCACCAGCCACTCTCATTTGCACAGTGATAATTAAACCCCAATCAGCCTAAACCGTCGCTGGAATTTTTACCACTTTGCTGCCACGTCCATAAGTTATTTTTTAACCAATTTATTTGGCACGGATGGCTCCTTCTTCCTCCACTTTCTTTAACAGAAACTGATATTTCCCCTCCTATTCGTGTGCTTTCCCCTTTTCTTTTTCCTGCTCTTCCCATCTCTTCATCTTTCCATTTCCCTCAGCAGAGTCCAGGGGTTTCTTGCGGGTTTTGCTGAGGTTTTTTTCTGCTGGTTTTTCCATGAGCCGTGATCACCCTGGGCCCTGGGAAATCCATCCCATACTCATAATCCATGGGAACCCTTCAGTCTAAAGGGAGTGGGAGTCCACTTGGACACCCAAGTTGACACAGAAAACTTGAAAATGCTTGAAAGTCCATTTTTTTTGCACTTTGCTGGATGTTTTCGTGGTCCCAGGAAGAGATGTGGTGGTGTATTTGTTTAGGGATGCCATTGTCCCAATTGTCCCATTGTCCAGCTCTTCAAAAGAGCTTCAAGGAGTCATCAGAATTGTGATTTTCTCCCAAAAATAAACATATTTCCAAAATATTTGGGTTCTTTATGACCAGTCCTGCCCACCCCACCTGAACACACCTGTCAGCCTCTCCATTTCAGGCACTGCTTCCCCAAATGTCCGTAACTCCCAATTAATCCAAATATCTCAGTGTCTGATGGGTGTTTTGGGGTTTATTCACTGCACAAGAGCTTCTGGAGTTGTGCTGTTTTGTGCAAACACACACCCAGTTCCACGGTGGGCCAAACATCTCGGAAAACACCTTCCCCACCGGTTTTTAAAAGTTCGGAAACCAGAAAGTAACTCATGACTCCAAATATATTTGGTTCCTTAAAATCCTAGGAGTTCTGCGAGAGGGAAGCAGAGGCAGAAAGAGCTGATTCCTGATGTCAGGAGTGGCAATTGCTTGACGTTTTCTGGATTTGCAGGGTCAGATTTGTGCAGCTTCAGCTCCCAGGAGTCCACTGAGGGGGAGAGAAGGGGAGGAGAGGATGAGGAGAGGATGAGGAAGCACCTCGGCGGAGGTGGACTCCATGCCTGCAGGGCTTTCCTAGCAGGTGGCTGAAGATCCAATTCCAGTCCAGGCTGTATTATCGCCAAACTCAGGGATGGGAGCAGAGCAGTCCCTTTTCTGGAAAAAGCAGGATTGGGAGAAGATAGGCCAAATCCTTCCAGGACTTCTGAACTCACCGCAACACCCCCAACCCGGTGTGGTCCCTTCCTGCCACAGGGCTGTGGCCACAGGGTGCCTCTCCCCTGCTGTCCACTGCTCCCTGGGAAGTTCTGCGGGGCCGTGAGGAGCCGATCAGGGCTTAACCAGTGCCTAACAGGAGAAATAACCGGTTTAGTGCCACTCCAGGCTCCAGGATTTAACACTTTAGTAAGGAAAGGCATCTTCCAGGCCCTGGACCAGCTCATCCCTGGTGTGACGCCAGCAGGGCAATGCCGTGTGGGTGACCCAGTGCCCTGTGAAGACCCAAAACACTTTTTCTACCTGATATGGTTGCAGAAAAAGAGTACAATCCCTTTTTTTTTTCCCTAGGAAAAAAAAGCATTAAAAAAAAAAAACCCACAGCTGCCAATGGGGCCAAACCCTGCAGATTTAACTCCCTCCTTACTCCGCGGAGCCAACAGGATTTCTGGGCAGGATGGAAGCCAAGTAGGGCTGTTAAGAGGCAAAGTTCATCAAGCCCTGTGATTTCCTTGCCATTCCCATGAAGAAAACCAACTCCAGCAGAGCCCAGCTCTGCTCTCTTGCAGGCTGCAGCCAAATCCAACCCACATGAAGGGAGTTGCTCCACATTCATATGGAAAAGCGGGCGCTTGCCAACCTTAACGTGCCTTAAACTCCTTGTTTTAAACTCCCGGGCGCTGGCCTGGGGAAAGGATTGTGTTGGGGAATATGTTCATGCAGTGCCTGGCACTGGGGGTTCTGGCTCATGACTGGGATTTGTAAGCAGCTCCTGCAAGACTTGGGAAGCATTTGAAGTCTGGTTTCCTTGGGAAACCTGGTTCAGCTGATTATGTTGTGTGCCTCCATCCGCTCGTTTCCTCCCCTCCAACTTCTGAACCCCTCGGCCGATCCCAGCCCGCGCTGGCAGGGAGATGAAAGTTTCGGGGAGATTAAGTTGTATGAAAATAAGTGCACAGGTAGGGGAGAAAAACCTCAGTACTGCATTCCCCTCCTTTCCCCCCACCCCGGGACAAAAGGGCTGCGATGGGAGCTCAGCCTTTTTCAGAGGAGGGGGGAAGGTGCTCTGAGCATCGTTAGCGCCATTTCCCGCTGGACTTCTTGCTGCTCCATGCCCAGGGCTTGGAAACAGCTTTTTAAAGCAGTGTGAAGAATGGGAGGAAGTGGGCTTGATTTTGGTCCTGTAAACACGAGGTTGGGAGCAAACCAGAGAGATGCAGCCCCTGCTTTTGCTTCCATATGCTCCAAATTCCATGGCAAAAATCCCTCAGCGGAATCATAGAATCAGAGGATGGTTTGGGTTGGGGAGGACCTTAAAGATCCTCTCATTCCAACCCTCCTGCCACGGGCAGGGACACCTCCCACTATCCCAGGGTGCTCCAAGCCCCGTCCAAGCTGGCCTTGGACACTTCCAGGGATCCAGGGGCAGCCACAGCTTCTCTGGGCACCCTGTGCCAGGGCCTCCCCACCCTCACAGGAGGGAATTTCTCCCTGATACCCAATCTCAACCTTCTAACAGCTCAAATTCATTCCCCCATAGGAAGTCCCTCGGGTCTGTACACCCACACCCATCAATATCGCTGCCTGGGAGCACAGCCCCTCCCCAAATCCTCCCGCGGACATTGCAGATCCGGGCACCGACCTTCCCCACCCCTTACACTGGGAGCAGAGAACCTGATTCGTGGCATTTCGCCCCATTTTTGCCACGCGGGTGTGGATGCCGGGCAGGAAACCATCTGCAGGTGTCACCCCTGCACACGAAGTGAGAGCCGCGGGAGGGAGCCGGGGACAGGTGGCCACCCGGCAACTGCATTAAGACATCATAACTTTGCCTAATTTGTAAACAGGCCGAAAGGACACCCACCCTCCCTGGAAGGGGCAGAAGTGTCTCTTTAAACCCTGGGGATATGACCTCTTGTCCTCTCTGTTTATAAGAGGGAGGGGAAAGGGAGGGGGGAAAAAAAAAAAAAAAGGAAAAAAAGAAAAAGGAGGGAGAAAGGGAGAGAAAGTCCGACTTGTTGCCGTGTTAAAACCTGCCCCCCACCATCAGCTTTTGTGATGAAAATGGCCAGGGACAGTCTCCAGCTCCTGGTTCCCTCTCTTTGTCATTCAGGCTTTGCAAGGGAGAGCTCCTTTCTGTTTATTTATCGACTGGGATCCCTTGTCAACACCTCACTTGACAGAGGTTTTAGCACCTTGGTGGGTTTTTGTGGGGTTTTCTAAGCGTCTCAGCCAAATCTTTCTGTTCTTTTCCTCCCCTGAGTGCAGGCAGATCTTTTCTTACCACTCATTTTTCAAGAGTTCATCTTCTCTCGCTCTGAGAGTGTCCTCCAGCAAAGCACCAACAATCCCTGCCCAGCCCTTGACAGTGAGAGGGATTTTTGGGGTGCACGGGGGATATTTCGTTATCCATTATCTCGTGATTCATTATTTCATTATTTCATCACGTCCCACCTCTTGGCAGAGCTCTGGCCCAGCTCCTCAGCCCCCTCCAAGCTCCCCTTTCACCTCCTGTGGGTGCAACTTTTTTTTTTTTGCTGTGGTGATATTTCATATTAAGCCGTTCTAAAATAAACCAAATGCCAAACAAATAAATAATCTGGGAAAAAAAATTGACGTTCTGCCCTTTCAAAACACATTTTGAAGGTTTGGAGACCCTGACCAAGGCACTATTTCAGTATCAGGCAGTAGCAGTAGATGCTCCTATGCCTGCCAGTTGTAGCCTGTGTTCTTATTAGCGATTTTAATGTATCTTAATTAACCTGCTCTGTGGCTGAAGAGAAGACACTCCAGTCTGGGTAGTTTTTCAGTCCAGTGCTTGTCAGCAGCGCAGAGTAATCCCTGTTTAAAATGCATATTGATTTGCAAACACGAGGCTGAATCCCAACATTCATCTCCAGCGATGGTATCACTTGAGTTTCAAAGAGGGGGGTTAGGAGCGAGTTCACAAAGGGATCAAATTCTGGTTTAAATTTTAAATTTGTTTTTTCCTTTGTTTGCACCTGCAGCAGGAGTGTGGCCAGCCCTTTGAAAAGGAGTGATTTGAATTGGGTGTTAGAAAGGGATTAGAAAATTTCAACATCAGTGCATCCATGATTTAATAAATAACTGTTCCTCTTGTTGTTCTTTCTGTCTCGAAAACACTTGGCTTTCCTCTCTTTTTTTTTCCCCTTAATCCTATGTATATCTCCACCCTCAAAAAGAAAAAAAAAAAATAGGATACAGCAGACTAAAGAAACTGCAATTTAAAAGCCAGTCCTCATTCTAAGTGTGAATTTGGAGGGAATCATGATAGAATCCCAGAATGTGTTTGGTTAGAGGGGGCATTAAAGATTATCTGGTTCCAATTAATGCTTGACTTCAGCTTTCTTGATTTGGGCTCATGGGTGAAGGTAGTTAATGAAGGTGTTAATGAAAGGGGGGGCAGGAAACAAGGACCCCCAAAGGACGGTTCATTCCACTCATCAAAGGCTCTTCACTTCCAAGGACAGGAGATCCCTTTGGATGTGGACTCGGATGTCTCCAGAAAGGGATGCAGGGTTTGCCCCCAGGAGCCAAAATACCAGACCCTAAAATTCTTCTCTCAAAGGAAGCCCGTTTTCGTTGTTATTATTATTGCTGTTGTTGTTGTTGTTGTTATTATTATTATTATTTTGGGAAGATTCCATTGTGCTCAGTTAGTGGCACCTCCCCTCCTATGAGTGGTTGTTTGTACAATTTATAGCAGCTTTGGGCCCCTAGCGATTATCAGCTTCCGCTGCTGATTAGTAGGTTTTTAATCTGAATCTGGCCCAGAGAATTTCCACACAAGCAAACACGCATTACACACACGGGGCTCAGGTTATGGCTCCATTTATTGATTTTCCTTAGGGGAAAACTTCCACTGATCAGGATCCTCAGCTCATCTTTTGGGTTATTTCCTCTATGGATCTGGAGTTCTCGATGTGCCAGAAAAGCAGGACTGCTCCCTATGGACTCAGGGAGTTGCATTTGCCTCCAGATGATCAGTTTGCCTTCAAAACAAATTGGTTTTCCCCAAATCTCACCCTGTAAGGAAGATCCCAGCTGATCCCTCACAGCACTGGTTTGTCAGAGGATGAGCTCCACGAAGTGACTTTGCTGCTGCTGGAGACCACCTGCAAAAGCTTCCCTCATCATCAGCAAAGCACTGATCCCCCTTGCCACAGCTCCGAGGGTCTGTGGAAAGTTCTGGAGAAGTTCATGGAATCGCAGGATCGTAGAAAGAATGGAAAGCAGCTTAAAAATCATCCCATTCCACCCCCTTGCCGTGGGCAGGGACGCGTTCCACTATCCCGGGTTGCTCCAAGCCCCGTCCAGCCTGGCCTGGGACATCTGCCGATGGTTGAAGGTGACGAACTCAGTGGGATTAGGGGGAAGGGACAAGGAAAGGGGATGTTTCTGTGAACAAAGACGTGGCACTGATGGCCTGACTCGACTGAAGACTGATAGAACTGGGGTGCTCACATTCATTGCCTTCTGTTGTCACTTTTAGGGGAGGTTTGGGTGGCCCTCTGTTATTTCCAATTGCCAGCAGCAGATGTTTTGCCTGCCTGCGAACCTGCTCTCCCCAGGGCACAGGGTCAGGCCGGGGCGGAGGAGGTGACAAGGAAAGAGGCAAGGGAAGGGCACCAAGGTGACACCAGCCCAGAGCGCGGGTCCTGCTCGCAGGAGGCGGCACCCGCAGCCCATCCTCCCACCTTCCAGGGCAAGTCCTGCCATCCTTCCACCCACCGGTTCTCCGATATCCCTGTGGCTCCACCAGGGACACAGCGACAAGCCCCTTCCCCATTTTGAGCTCTGCCAGCTGCTCTGGGGTGGGGAGAGGAAAGCAGAGCGCTGGTGCTGCAGACCCCTGTGCTCTGGGTGCGTTTTCCACCCGTGCTTTTCCCTCTGCAGGTTTGTTCTCCTGCTGTACCGCTAGGTGGGCCAAAGCTACACCGCTGAGAGTCCCACCGCAGCTGCGACAGGCAGGGCAGGTGGCTCTGCCTCATCCCTGACGGATGATCCCAGGAGACGGGAGATGGAGGGAGGGAGCAGGCGGAGCGGGCAGAGAGCCCCAGGTTTCACCCGGAGTCTCGCTGTCATATCAGGAGAGGCGTCCTCTCCTAAAGCAGTGACCACCCCGGAGAGAGGAATCCAGCTGGCACAAAGTCACAGCACGGAGCGGTGGCAAAGGCAGGAGCAGAGCCACCACCACCCATTCAAGCCCTGGCTTTTGGCACCTACTGCCCTCCTAAAGCAGCTCCTTGGTGGGCAGGACATGTTTGACAGAGCCTGGAGTGGAAGAAACCGAGTCAGCACCAGGGCCTGTGGCAAAAACTGGAGGCACACAAAACATGAGAGGGAACTCTCCACGAAATAATGTTTTTCTCACCCAAGGTGAGGCAACCGAAATATAAAAGTCTTTATATAAAAGCCCAAAGGAAATAATTACCACCCATGGCAGATCTGTTCTACTCTGCCAAAGGTCTGGTACATCCCAGAGCTGCTCTTTGGGTGCTCTGCCTCCTTCAGACCGAGAGCCATGGCATGGATCTAACCCCTCCTGCCCTCCTCGGGCACTGCATTTTGTGCTTTCAGCCATCCTCATTTCTCTTGTGAGACGTGGGATCAGAGGATAACACATTTATATCGATTTTTTTTTTTAACGGGAATTCAGGAGCAGCCAAAATCCCCGTTACACTGGCACAGAATAACCTGGGCACATGGAAGCCACAGCCAGGGGTGTTTCAGGCAGCGTCAAAGGTTTGCTGTTCCCTTTCATGTCTGCTGTCCCCTCCCAGTTGAGGACATCTCTTTGAAGCCTGAAGAGCTGAGAAACCCGCCCAAATTTGCTCCTGATTTGCTCAATGCTATCAGTGCCTCTTCAGAGCCCAGAGAAGGGGCAATGGCCTGTGGGCATCTCACCCAGCTCCAGCTGTCTGGGGGTGAGGCACCGGCTCCAAACCAGATCCCAAACACAGAGGAATGCAGCTCCAGGAGGAATCCTCCCCACCTCCACTGACTGGCATCTGCAGAGGGCTGACCACAGGGGTGTCCGGGAGGGTTGGACAGTGGCAGGAGGCAGGGTGGGATCCTTTTGGTGCATTTGGCACATTTCTAAAACCCCTCTCCATCTCCAGCACGGGACCAACCTCCACTTCTGGGCAGCAGCTACAGCAAATCCAGCTGGTTCCAGAGGCCTGACTCAAAGAGGGGACACGAATTTATCACCACATTCCACCTTTTCACCACTTCTGCCACTGCCTCACAGCAGGAGCCAGGTGTTGCCCCTCTCCTGCCTTGTTCCCCACACCTGCTGAGGTGAATGTGGACCTAAATTGTCACTGTTTGTACTGCTGTGACTCCTGGAGGTAGGGATGGCGTGGCTGAGAGGGATCTCGGTCTTCAGGGACCTTAAAAATGACAGAGGGGAGCAGAATGATATGTCACAAGTCTAAAAGCCCACGGCAAAGCCTGGCCTGCATCACCCCAGCGCCCAGGAATCCAGGACGCCAGGGTTTAGATGTCATTTCCATATAAGTGAGAGGTAAAAGGTTTAGTTATGTGTTGATACCTGGCTCTCCCACGTGCTCTTGGGGTGCCACACCAGGGCTGGCTGCAGGGAGGGTGGGTTCCGGAGCTGCCTGCTGGCTGCTGGCTCCCAGTGCTCCCAGTGCTCCCAGCGAGCCACAGCGGGGGCTCCGTGGCACAGAAGGAAAACCAGGCTGTGGCTTTCTCACACTGCCTGGGCGGCTGTGGCCATCCCTGGAGACCAGAGGGTGAGGAGTGGGGCAGACAGGGCGTAAATTGTCAGTGGGGAAGATTAACCGCCCTCCAGCCAGAGCCAGTTCCCACTGCAGTTTGCAAAAACAGAAAAATAATCAGAGTTCACCGGTGGGAATTCAGATGGGAAAGAGGGAAGGGGCAAAATGCTCTGGTGTCCTCCACTAAAACTAAGGAAAACCTTCTCCACGAGGAGCCTCTCCTGGTTCTGGTTTGCTCTCCGTGAGGGTGATCCTCCCATCCTGCAGCCGTAACAAACCTCCCATGGAGGGCAGAGGGGGAAGGAGAGCAAGAGAAGTGGCTCATGGAGTATTCCAGAAGTGTGACCACTCTGCCCTCCCCGTCTGCCTGGATCCCCCAGAGCTCCTCCCTGGCCCCTCATCTCTTCCCACAGACTTCTCCGGGATGGGAGCATCCTGGAGGTGCCTTTTTTGAGCATGGGTGAGCGCAGCTGTTCCCTGCGCAGACTGCCCTGGGAATCAGTCATGTTTCTAAACCCAGCTCTCTTGACACACTCAAGTGGACCCTGAAGATGCCAGCTGGGCCATCCTCATGAGTCAGCAGGACAGAACCAGCCTTCAAAGCCTTCATAAGACATTCCAGCCCCGTGACTATGAGTCCACGTCCTCCCAGCTCCTTTTCCCCGTGCCAGTTTGATAACTGAAGTTACCGTTTTGCAGCAGGATTGTCACAGAATAACAAAATCTGCTTTGGGTTGGAAGGGACCTTAAAAATAATCCAGTTCCACCCCCTGCCACGGGCAGGGACACCTCCCACTATCCCAGGTTGCTCCAAGCCCCGTCCAACCCGGCCTGGGACACTCCCAGGGCTGGGGCAGCCACAGCTTCTCTGGGAAACTTCTTCCCTCAGAACTCCCTGAACAGGGATGCACAAAGCCAGGAGAGAAGCAGCCAAAGCCACCCTGCAGTCACTGCACTGAGGGCCAGGTCCTGCCCACTGCAAAGGGGATGGATGGTGTGCAAATACCTGGGGAAAGGATGGAAAACCATGGATCAGCCCAGCCCTAAACCAGACGTTAGGAGAAAACCCTGAAGGTTTGGGCACCAAATGCCAGCAGTCCCACATCCCTAAGGCTGCCCTGCATCCCTAAGGCCCGTGGCAGCCTTTTGACTGCTTCTAATGGACTGCAAAATCTGGCCCTTGAGGGGCTCCGGGTTCAAAAGTGAGGTTGATAGTAGATAACTGATCACCGGGAGCATTCCTAGGGACGGGAACAGCGATCACACACCCCGGTACCTTTGTATCAGTGCCATTAAAAGCAGCTGGCGTCAGAGTGAGCAGCGGTGCTGCCGTGCTGGAGGGAGCAATCCCATCCCGAGCGTGTGTGTGTGTGTGTCTGTGTGCCCCTGACAAAGTGGATTATCTCCATCCTCCCCAAACAGCAGCTGCGAAGCAAAGAGGAAAAGGGAGAGTGGCTGGATTTGTACCTTCAGGTAAAGTTGCCTGGTGCTTCCTGGAGGGAGGGGCAGAGGCTTTGGGGGATGTTTAAATCTCTCCCCAGGAACAAAAGGCGGGGAGATTAGCTCGACCCCTGGAAGGGATGTGTGTCCTGCCCCATCCTCCCCCTCCATCCCGGCTTGCCGGGACCCCCACGCCCCACTGCTGTCTGAGGGGCCGCGCGTGTGTGTGTGTGTGTGTGTGTGTGTGTTCCAGTCTGCAGTGTGAGCAATTTCACTTGAAAAGACGGAGAAATCCCCTCCTTTGAAAGTCTCAGTGTTTGGTTCTTTCCAGTAATGCTATAATTGGATGGGATTTTCTCTAATACACAGGGAAAGTCCTTAAGATGATTTTTCACACACCACCACCCTCCTCCTTTCCCTCATCCCACCTTATGCAATAAAACTCCCTCCTCCAGCCCCTTTGGCTCCGCCGGGGTGGGGGAGCTGCCGCGGGAGGCGGCGGGGGGGATGGATTTAATACCCTCGATATAATTGCAGCATCAACACCACGGGGATTTGCCGCGAGAGCCGGGGAGAGCATCCGTTCCCCCTCTGGAAGCCGCTGGGATCAAGTGGAGCTCGGCTGCACCGAGCGATTAGATCTCGGAGCACTTGCCAGAGCTCACATTTGCAATCACTTGTCATCCAACCCTAAAGAAAATAATCAGGGCCCGACCCCTGCCAAATTCCCAATGATTTAAATATCCCCGAATGAACTGCACTTCTAGTATAATTTCACTAGAATGAATATATCTCTCCATCTAGCTCAACACAAACATATCTTTATATATATGCATATAAAGCTCTGTGTGTGTAAATAGAAATATTCCCTACTAAGGGAAAAAATATATGCGGCTCTTAATGAGAATGAAAGCGCATTTTGATTTGAGCTAATGCAGGGTTGCAAACCTTCCTCCAACAAAGTCATTAAAAATTGTGCCTCTCTTTGTTCCCTGTGAGCCACAGAAATTTTCTGATTCACAGATAAAATAAAACAAAGTCAAATAAAGAAATAAAATCTCCTCCAGCTCGCTGTCCCCTTAAAAAAAAAAAATATATATATATATAAAGAGGCGACAAAAACCAGCAAAAAAACAGGCAGCAAGGAGCTACAACAACCCAAAAAAACCCGTGTAAAAGAGAATAATTGTTTTTATTCCAGGGAGAAAGTGTCTCCTCGCTCATCCAGTGCCTCCATCCCCTCTTTTCGCCTCTCCAGCCCCCTTTCAAATGAGCCAGGGGAAGGGGGAAGCCTGTCAGCTGGGTGACACTTGCTCCCAGACCCAGCAAGCTTTAAACAATATGCTCCAGAGGAGCAGCAAATCTATCCACGGACCCAGAAGCGAGGAGCTACGTCTTTATAATAATATTAATAATGATTTTTTTCCCTTTTTTTTTTTTTTTTTTCCTTATTTCCACCCCACGGAAAACCGGCCGCTTTTTTTTGGAACTGCAGAACCCACCCCAACTCACCCCCCACCACCGGCACTGAAAAGAGAGAAATTGGTGCAATATGTAGAGAGATAAATTAAAAAAGAGATCAATTACTAGTGCCCTGTGGGGTGGATCTGGTGGATGAAGTCGTTCGCAGAGGCGCCTTTGCAATGTCCGGGGCTGGGATTCCTGGAAATTGGGATGATCTGGATGAGCCTTGTGGAGATTTGCATGGAAGAAGTTGATTTTTTAGCAGATGTCTTCAGTGGAGCTCTTGGATTTCTGGCTGGTTGGACTGGTGGGGAAGGGAGGGGGGGGAGTGTGCGTGGCTGGGGGGGGTGCGTGCATGGCTGGGTGTAAATCCTCTTTTTTTCTAATGAAAAAAAGGAGGAAAAAAGCCCAAAAAGGAACCAACCGAAAGTTTCTAGAAAGTTAGTTCAAATGCATCCCAACCGTCACCGTGAGGAAATGGGGATTTGAGAAGAAGACACAATGGCAAGAAGGAGAAAATTGAGAAAATAATAATTTAAAAGAAAACTTCCACACTTTTTTTTTTTTTTTTTTTTTTTGCATTTTAGTAGCTTCGACCCAGGGAGTGAAATCCGGGCAGGTTGTTATAGCTACCCAAATCCACAGGGGTCCCCCCTGTCTATTTAAACCCCCTAAATCTTCCTTCCCCTTTTTAAAACTACATTTTATCCCTTGGCTTGTGGGCCAACGTGCCCCCTAATGAGTATTAAAACACTATCTCCTTGCAATTAGCTCATTCCTGACTTCACGCTCCTGATTGACAGAACAAGCCAAAGCATCAGAATTCTCCCTTTGGCAATAAGTGCTGATTGGGTCCTTTTTAAGAGAGCTACTTCAAACTTTTTTTTTTTTTTTTTTTTTTTTTTAATATTTGCCTTCAGTGTCTTGGCTGAGAGAAGAGTTTTTTACCTCTCTGAGATTTTTTTTTTTTTTTCCTTGAGAGTAGTAGGGGAAGCAAGAGAGGATTTACCTGGTCGGGTTGAGTTCACTTCATTTGACTTTTTTTTTTAAATTATTGTTATTATTATTATTAAAATAATCATCCTGCCTCAGAAGAAAGGAAGGTTTTTGGCAACTCTGGTTAAAAAAAAAAAAAAAAAGAAAGACAACTTTTCATCAATGGCCTCTTTTGGATATTTCCTGTTTCTTTGTGGGTTGAGTCAGGCTCTGTCAAGTTACCCAATCTGGTGGTAAGTTTTATTCTTCTTCTTTTTTTTTTTTCTCTCATTTTCATTTATTTTTCCCCTCCTCTGTTTTCGCTGCAACCCCTGCGCTTAAGATGACTTGAAATTCTCCTTTCGTTGCCACTCAGCTAAAGAGGTGGGATTGTTCCAGCGCCAGCAAGTTCTTAGAACCTGCATTTCACCTCTTTTATTTATGCATTCACTTTGTTTATTTTGACTGGGTTATACCTGATCTCTCCTTCTCCTACTGTAAAAGAGAGAGAGCGAGAGGGAGCGATCGGAAAGTTATTTTTTTTTTAAGTGCTTTGATCCTCTCCTGTGAAGAACAAAAGGCGCTGCCTGAATTAAAGAGATAATGATACAAGTTGACATGAGCATTTCAAGGTGATTTCGAGCTAGTCAGGTGGAAGGAAGCGGGGGAAAGGATGAAAAGTTTTGGGTGGTTTTTTTTTTATTCCCCCCTTCGCTTGCAGGGATATTTAGGGGTAAAGGGGAAAAAAAATAAATAGGGGGGAAATGGGAAGAGAGAGAAAGGAGGTGACGGCTCCACAACCTGGGCTGTGGGAAGGCAAGGCAGGGGGCAGACACGGGGCTGGGGGAGATGTGCCCGGCGCAAGCCCGGCGGGTCCTGCGCGCCCTTCCCGCGGGATAAGGCGCTTTTTGGGGGGTCGCAGCCCCCGTTTTCTCGCCTTCTCCGCGCGTCGCACCCTACGCCTTTAAGAGCCTTTTCTCTCTCGCTCCCCCACAAAAAGCAAATGGTGCTGGGCAAGGCATGTAACTGCACGATCTGCTCTAATTACCCCGCGGAGGTAATTGGGCTCAGGGAAGCCCTAGCGCAGGGAGGCTCCTGCTCCGCGGGGCTCCGCGGGCTGAGCCGGGGGGCTGCCGAGGGTGGAGGGGCTCCACGCCCGCGGCCGCGCTGCAAAGAACTCCGAAGCGCCCCCCAAAAAATCATCCTCCTCCTCACCATCATCATCATCCTAATTAATTTTTAAAGTGCGTTTAATCCTTGCTCCCCCCATCCGGTTGCGGGGTTCGGGCGGGATCCGCGGTCCCCCCCTGCCCGGCGGTGCAGAGGTGAGGGTGTTGAAGGCAGCAGCCTCTCCAACTATTTCAGGTATGTCTGAAAGCAGGGAATTCGTTGGGATGGGAGAAAAGCAATAAAATGCAAATGTGTTCTTGGGAAGACAGGCAGAAAGAGCACCTGGACGGGAGTCATTAAAAAGCAATCTTTTATTCCCAGCCACCATCTAACTTATAATTAGAAACTCTGCTTGCATTCCTGATTGGAGAAGGAAACGCATTCCTCTAATACCAACATAAATATTCGCTTGTCACCCAGCGCGGGGCAGCGCGGCCCCGGCCCCCCGGTCCCCCCGCTCCCCCGGCCCCGCAGCCCCGCGCCGCTCCCAGAGGTGCGGGAGAGGCGGCTTTCCAAGGGGGAAAAGGCTGGGAAAGAGGAGATGCAGAGAGGGGCAGGAGGTCTCTTTCCAGGCCGGGGCATCAGGTGTGTGCAGGGGGACGGCAGTGGCGGCACTTGGGGGTTAGGGGTGGGTTATTTTCCTGTCCTTTCCCGGAGCCAAACAGGGGTTTCAGACGTTTCTTTCGCAAAGAGAAACCCCCCTCAGGCCATGGAAATGCAAAGGAGGGTTTGATTGGGATGGGGGAGTCGGAGGAGAGGCCGGGAGCTGTTACATTGGCTGCCTAAATTCCCCCTCAGCCTGCCATCCCTTTCCCTCTTTATTTATCCTCAACCTTTCCCTCTTTATTTATCCTCAAGCAAGATATAAACCCACGGCCACCCTCACGGCAGGAGATGGGGAGCAGCCCTGGGAACGTGGGAATCAGGGCCTGGAGGGTGGCACGGGGGTCCCCGGGATGCACCCGTGCACATCCCAGTAACGGGAGTGAAGTTCCTTTTCTCCTAGGCCAGGACAGCTGCTCCCAAACCAGCTCATTTAGCAGATCGATCATGCTGCTTTATTTGATTTTCATTTAATTTTGTTCTTTTCTTTCTTTCGTTTGTTTTGTTGTTGTTGTTGTTTTTCATTTTTGAAGAGAGGACCAGGAGTTTTTCAGTCTGGTCATGCAAGCAGCAAATATCCCATCCCTGTCTAAAGCCTCCCCTCTATCAGCTCGTAGTGATTTGGGTGTTCACAGCAGAAAATCTGTAATTTACCACCCCCAAATTGTGCCCCCTCACCACTAATAGTTTCTAGTTAAAGCATAAACTCATCCTAAAGCACACAGGGCTGTGGATACCCACATTTAGATAAAATTTGTGCAAAAGCAGGCACTGAGAAATGATGTTTTTCCTGGAGGTTTTGGTTAATTATTGTCCCAAAATTAGGGGAAATATAAAGTGTGTATTTGCCAGGGGGAGCAAGTGGAAAGGTGTCTGTTGCTGTAAGTTGTGTCTATCTCTTGTTGCTTTTATCTGGCTGAGCTGTTTAAATTGCTGTTCCCACCATGGCATGGGGGCACCTGCTTCAATCAGATCCAGGTGCCTGGTACCTGTGGAAAAGGTTCAGTGGAGTAAAAGGGAAAAGATCCCCCAGAGCAGTGATGCTCCTGTGCTCCATCCACATCCCTTCAGTGATGATGGTGGGGAGAAAACTCCGTGAGATCCTTAAAAACAGAAAATAATGTATGTACAGTCTGGGGTAAGGCAGGCTTTTAAAATAATGGTTTAAAAATAATAAGAGAACAGGGTCTGATTCCCGCTGGGAAGTTTTAGGGACACACTGGTGTGATTTATTGTGCCACAGTAACCCCACGGGACCTTCTCCAGGGCAGTGCAGCACTGAGCTGTTCGACCTGAAGGAGCTTCTGGTAGCAGCAACAGCCTCTTCCACACCCAGGGGGCCAGATTAAGAGCAAAAATGTGCTGGGTTTTGGGTTTGGGGTTGGTTTTTTTTTTTTAAGTGTTAGTGCTGTTCATTTTTCGGTTTCTTTAAAAAAAGATTAAAAAAAAAAAAAGAGAGAGATTGGAATGAGTGGAGGAAGACTGAGGGAATTCAGAAACAGAATTCATGGGTAAGGGAGGATTAAATGTAACCTGTTCCCTGTCCTGTGGGAGTCTGGGGTCCATGTGGAGTCACAGTAGCAGCACGAACAAAATTAAAACTTTTTCCAGCTGACTTGCACTGCCTTGACTGACTCCGCATGGAATGGAAAAAAAAGCATTTAATTTTATTTATTTTATTTTTTAATCAGGGATAAGTGGCCTGGCTTGGTCTGAACACAGCCAGTGTGCAGAAATGATTCAGAAGAGAGAAGGGTTTGATTCATGAGGGGAAAAAAAACCCCAGCAATAAAAATTAACACAGAGCTTCCGTGCTGGGAATCTTAACCTGCTGCAGCCCAGGATGCTGATCCTAGGGAAGATGATCCCAGGAAAGGCTCTCTGGGCTGAATTAGGAGTACAGGCTGCGAGAGGAACTCACTGGCACCTCAAATGTCATTTTTCCTGGGTGTGAGGGAGTTTGGGACTTGCTGGGCATGTGTGTGGTTAAAATGTGTGCCTGGAGAGGGGCTGGAAGAGGATGTCTGGTGGGATGAGATGGGCACTGACTGGGATGTGATGTGGTGGCATCGCTTTGGGCAGCAGTGTCTGTGCCTTGCTCTGTTCTGCTGGTCATGGTGGGGCTCCTGTCCCCTCTGCTGCTCTCACAGCACCTGGGGCACACCCAGAGTGGGCTGGGCTGGGATCGGCCCCACAACACGCTGGGAAGAGAGATGAGCTGTGACCTCGACTGTCAGAGTGAACACAGTGCTCCTGGAGGTGCCAGGCTGGCCTTTGGAATAGAATGTGGAGGGTGAGGGTGTGAGCTGGGGATATTATCCTGGCCATGGCCTGGTTTCACTCTTATTCCCCAACCCTGGCCACAGCAGCTCCATCAGATTGCTCATCCATGGAGGATGAAGCTGGCAAAGCCCGTGATGTCCTGCAGGATGCATTTTACCTGAGTGCTGGGGCAAGGGTTCAAACAGATCTTCCCACCTCTGCTTTTTGCAGTTCAGGAGCTGTAAGTGCATGGGAGCAGGGCGGGAGGGAGCCTTGCCAGCACTGGTGGCGTGGCTCCAGCACCGCGCGGGTGCCACACCTGCCCCTGGTTCATGGCACCACCTCAGCAAGAGCATGGATGAACTCCCGGCTTGTGCTCTGCTCCAGGTCTCTCCTGGGATCTGTTCCCCTCCAGGTGGGTGGAGCAACCCACACTTTAAAGTGATTGAAAGGCAGGCCAGGTTCTGCATCCCACGAGAAGCCCAAATCCTGCAGACCCAAACCGAGCCCTGGCACGCTGCGCCCTTGGGAAAGCAAAGCTTGGTTTGGCACAGAGCAGCAGAGGATCATCCCTCGTTGGCCAGGAGGGAGGCAGAGCCCTGGAAGGTCACCCAAGGGACAGGGTGAGCCGTGAGTGCTGGCACCAGGGCTCCTAAAGCAATCTCTAGAGCTTGGAAGTATGAATTGCATCTCCCCACTTCTCTGCTGGGGTTGAGGGCTTTGACATTTCCAAGGTGCTGGAATTCAACTTCACCTCCTCCCCTCCTGCAGCAGGTTGTGGTGTGATGTTAAAGTCCGTCAGCTGTAATCCCTCTGCATCCATCCGTCTCCCACCCTTGTCCCAAGGCTTGGGAATTGCCTGTAAATCCATGTATCTATGTTACAGCAGCATCTGATGTGCCCTGTTTTTCCAGGCAGGATGTGATCACGGAGTGATGGTTTAGGCTGCTCTCAGGTACTGACTCTCCCAGCAGTTTGGATTTTCCAGATGTGGGAGGGGTGATTTGCACCCAAGCAGCAGTGGAGTAGAGGGAGCTGGGTCAGGGAGAACTTTGCTGTGCAGATGGAAGTGGTAAAAAACAGCTCTTGCCCATTCCCTGCAGGGGATATTGTGTGCAAAGGGGAAGGGGAATCAGTTCCCATCCCTGTTTTCCTTGGTGGGACTGAAGAAGCAGACCCTGATGGTGTTTGTGCTGTTCCTGGCATAGCCCTGTCACGGAGGAGCTGTCCTGGTGACATTAAATGACTGGGCCAAGATCACACAAGAAGGTTTTTTCACAGAAGGAACTGAGAATTTTGCAAGGTCTTATCAAGAAGTCCCTGTTTCAAACACGGGGAGGGCTGGGACTCTCCCAGAGAGCCCAGTGTGTGCTAAAGAAAATCCCTCATCTACTCAGATTTCAGACTCATTTTATTAAATTGTGTTGTCCTGCTACGTATTAATTGATTTTTTTCTTTCCATTTTAAGAGGACTTTATTAGATAAATTAACCTGAAAACCAGCAACTTGATATTCAAAGCATTGGCTGAAGGCATTGCATCAAGCAATGAGCCTTTTCTCACTAAGATAAGGAAAAGTGAATCATTTGGCTCCCAGACCTTTCCAGGTAACCCTGGAGGTGAAACATCTCCTTTACAGACATTTGAACACCTCTAAGGCTTCTCACTGGAAAAGTTTTGAGCACTTAGAATAGTTTGGGTTGAAAGGAACCTTTTAAAGGTCATCAGGTCCAACTCCCTGCAATGATCTGGGACATCTTCAACCAGAGTAGCTGGAATAAGGGGATGTGCATTTCATTGCTTTCTGTTGGCCAAAAACCACTTTTTGACCATTCCCTCTAAAGGTTCAGCCTGGAGGAGCCTTGGTTTTTGCTGTGAGTCTGCGGGTCTCTCCCAGGAAGGAAAAGCCAAGGATTGCTGATTGCTGACTCACAGTGTGTCCATCCCAAACCTGCGGGATCCCTTTCCTGCTCTCATCCTGCTTGCATCCCACTTCCTTCCACCTCGATTCCAGCCCTGCAGCACCGCTGCTGCTTTTCCAGTCGCCGCACCGATTCCTGCATCCCTGGTGCTCAGCGTGGCTGCAAAGCAGTGGGGGAAGGAGCTTGTTCCAGGTTAGACCTCACGAGGAGCAGATATTTTTTCCTTTGCACGTAGGGGACGGCCCAACGGGACGACCAGGGGTGGATGCTCGGCTTTCCCCTTGCTCAGCGTTCCTCGAGAGCGTGATTCAAATAGCCCCGGCCGCATTTCAAAGGGCTTTATTGGGCATAATGACAGCACTAAAGGCGCGTTGCACAAGGGTGTCGCGGGGGGAATCCTGCGGGCACTGAGTCAGGATGCTCTTCCCGGTGTGGTGAGCGCAGCTGGGTGTGACAGCCTGGTCCCCGCGGCCTCCTGCCAGCAGGGATGGGCCGGTCCCGCCAACATCCATGGTGGAATTGCCTTCCCGGAGCAGGGCTGGACTCACGCTCTTGCCCTGGTTCCCAAAGAAAACCCTGTGTAGGGCTAAAGACTGTAGTTGGAAAGAGGGGAGGAGGAGCATGCAGGAGGTCTGGAGATCGTGGCTGAAAAGGAGGAGGTTCCAAGGAGGCACCCACCGACTTCTGGTGGTGTGGAGCTTGGTGATTTCTGCCCAGTCAGGGGGTGGCTGGTACTGGGGTGATGTCACCAGTTAAACCCCAGGAGGCGGAGATGGCAGGGGGAGAAGGGTTGGCCAGAGCACAGAGGGCTTGTCCAGCTGAGGCTGGATGGGGCCCAGCCCCATGGCTGCAGCAGGAGTGTTCCCAGCCTAAAAGGTCTCACTAAACCCATCTCTGCTTTGCTGACACCACCAAGAGCCAAAGACCCGTAAACAAAACAGTTCAGTGGGGCTTAACACTGACAGGAGAGGAACACTCAGGCAGGAGCCTTCCCATGGTGTATCCAATAAGGGCTTTGCTGGATCAGGTCTAGGGTTGGTCTTGTAGAAAAGCCATTCCTGAAACTGCCCGTGCCAACAGTTTGCATCTTTTCCGTGCCATTCATGATGCTTTTCTTCCCTTTTATCCCTTTAAAAGTGGAAGGATTTAAGTCCTGTTGTCATCGTAGCAAAACATGTTAAAATTCATCAGTTCGTAAGCTCACTCCAAATTCTACTGGAACTTGCAAAAACCAAGGGGAGGGAAGAACTGATACATTAACTGCCTTGTTCTGAACTCCTAACATAGGGCACAGCTTTTAAAACCAGCCTGTAAGCCAGCGGAGAGCATTCTGCATCACAAAGGTGATGTTTGTCCCTCTTCCTGGTTTGCCACCTGCATATTCACAGTCCCCTTCCCCTCTGGATGTGGCAGCTACCCAGAGAGAGCTTTGCATTTCTAGAGATGGGGCCATCAAAGGACTTCGAGGTGCCCTTGGTCTCCTCACCACAATTTCTGTCCTGGTGTTAAACCAGTCAGTTATGCTTTGTGATAGAGTGATAATTATGAGCAGGGATGCTGTTACTCTTTTCCAACGTGGATATTCCTTCACACTTTAGGAGTGAAATGCTTTTCTCCTGGTGCATCTTTGCTGCACTCTCAGGCTGCACCAACAAGGTCACGTCACCAGCCTTGCAAGGTGTTCCAGGTGTCTGGGATGGTCATTTCTCCTCTTCCATGGGGCTCTGTAGGCTCAAAGTGTGGTGGAGCAGGTTGGAGAAGGCCCAGAGAGCATTTCAGGGGTTCCTCAGGCTCAGGTCATGGCAGACCCCCACATTTCCAGCCCGGCCTTGTGTTAACCACAGGTTTGGAAACTTCCCTGATTGCCACACACCATTCCCAGTGTTCAGCTTAAACGTGCCTTCCCGGGATGACATCTAGTCCACAAATGGGGATGCCCAGGCCCCCATGAGGAGCCAGGGATAGGTCCTACTGCCAGGTAAGATGCCTGGTGGCATCCTGGTTGTCCTCAGGGGCCTGGCAGGGATTTTGCACAACCCACTGGTGACCTGCTCCTTTCTCAGCTGCCTCAGGTGGAGGCCAGTCAGGAAAACCCTGGAGCATCTCAGCATCACTTCCCTTCTATCTGCAGGCAGCTGAGGAAAGCCTCGGGGTGGAATTCACTTTATCCATGTCTGCAATTCCGATGTCTCCATCTAAGCCAGGAGCTCTTGGCTCCTTTCTTTGAGGAGAAGTGGGCGCTTCCTTCTGGTGCAATGCATGTCTCAGCTGTTTGATGGAGCTTGACTGGTGAAATCCTCTGGAGGTGTTGAGGAGCACAGCTCAGGGGAATCTCCACCAATGCCATCCAGGTTTACTCAGATTATTCCCAACACAAGGAATCCGCTTTGAGAGTTTGCAGACTTGCCTGTTTCCTGGCTGTGAAAATCCATCATTCCCGTTGCCTGGCATTATTTCTCATGGCTAAAACCAAGCCATGGACTTGTTCTCCACCATTTCCCTGTATTTTATTTAGTGCACAGTGCTCACTGGTATGTTGGAATGGGTGCAGCCATGGTGTGCTATTGCAGGAACATTCCTGACATCCAGGCTGGTACTAAAGACCTCCAGACCACCCCTCTCCTCAGTAAATTCACACCATCTCATATTGTGTCCTGTCTCTGCCCTTCCCCTCAGCACTTTTAGTGTTTTGCAGCTTCCTCTGTAACAGATTTAACCCTGCCTTTAATCCAGGACACTCCTGAGAACAAACACATTTTTTCCTCCTGCTCTTATCCTCAGACACATCCAGAGTCTCCCACCATCCTCCAGCCACATCCACAAGTCACTGCCTCAGGATTGTGACAGAACTTTGTCTCAAAACTTCTTAAAAAGAGACACGAAGTGGTTTCCTTGTGGCTCTACCCTGACAGTTCTCTCAGCAGAGGGACAGAGTCCCTGTTTCTGCAGTTCCAGGGTTCCTCTGGCTTTATTTTGCTTTCAGTTCTCTGAAATCAAACCCTTTTCCCTCTTCCCAGTCTATGTCTCTTAATTGAACTTTTCAGGTTTGTATTTCCTCTACATCTCTGTTAGAAGACACAGTTTTATGGCAAAAGTTACACACACCCATGTTCCCAGGGAAGTCGCTGTTATCCCAGAGAATTCACACTGTGGGATGGAGCAGGGAGAAAAGGCAGAGCCCATCTCTGCTGCAGCTGAGCCTGTGGAACAAAGCCAAACTGCAGTGGGCAGAGCAGGAGCTCCTTGTGCTTCCAAAGGGGTGCACCTTGTCTAATAGAGATATTTTCTGAGGGGTGGGAAGGCGGGAATGGAGTTCCTTGAACAGTTGCCAAGCCTCCCATTCAGTTTGTCCCTCTGCCCCCAGAAGGACAACAATGGAGCCTGTTGCTAGACAGTGTTGTGTGGCATGACAGAAAACAACTCTAAATCCTCTGCAGGCTCAGGGACACACTTAAGGGAGAATTCCCAATTTTTTATGAGTGTACAGTAGCTGGGAAGAAACGTGACAGTCTGGACAGGCAGGACTCCATCTAAAACCCACTGAAGGCTGAGGGAATTCCTCTGGGCATCAGACAAGATTTGTAGAATTTACTGGGGCACCCACAGTTCCTTCAGAGACACAAAAATCTGGTTAATGCTGGTTTTTTTTTAGGATATCCGCATTTGGTTTCTATATCTCCTGGAGGGAGAATCTTCCTGAACCTTTTGCAGTCTCCAGCCAAGTTTTCTTTAGAGTCAGTGGTGAGAAATAAGATGCAGCTCATCTGAGACATGTCAGACATTTACTTTGGGATGAGATGAATCACATCCCAGTGTTCCAACCATTGCCTGCAAGAGGATCCAGGATGACTGGGACAGACAAAGATATCTCCCTTTAGACAGGTCAATTTTCGCTTTGAGTACACTCCTAGAGGCTGGGAGCACCTGGGTATTTTTTGATCTGCATAGACACAAGGAGTGCTGATGGAGGATATTTCCATTGGAAGAGCCCTCAACGAGCTGGGTACCACATTGATCCTGTGTATCCCAGCAATGTTGCCTCTCCCTCTGGCTGGATTTGTGATGGCAGTGAAGAGCCATCCTGAAGGCTCTGAGGACAGAATCCTTCTGTGGATCACAGAACCACAGAATCCCAGAATGGGTTGGGTTGGAAGGGACTTTAAAGCCCATCCAGTTCCACCCCTGCCATGGGCAGGGACACCTTCCACTATCCCAGGTTGTTCAGAGCCCCATCCAACCTTTTGATATATTCCGTTATTTTCCTACAGTGAAGGATTCAGGGACTGGGAAACTCAGCCCAGCCTATCCCCTTCCCCAGCTGGCTCAGACAAAGTGTGCTGCTTATTTCCAAGGCCTGGTCACACTCCCCCTTACGAACGGTGTAAATCTACAGAGAAAGGGCCTGGCAGCCTGATCTCCAGGCCCTGAGAGCTGCTCGCTGCAGCGTTCAGCAGAGGTGTGCTTGGGGCATCATCTGGGAAGATTTGCTGCTGCAAGTGCTCAGACAAAACAAGAGGCTGAGCGGGGAAGGACAGCAGGGAAGTGCAGGGCTACTTAGACACAGAATTCGTGCTTTATGCCTCAGACTTATTGATGGCATTGCTGCAACGCGGTCAATTAGCTGATGTTATTGAGCTGCCCCTTGTCAGTGGGCTGCAGTGACTGGTCCGTGAATACCCTCAGCTCATTCTGAATGTGAGGAAAAGTGGATTAGCTCTGTTGCTTTTTTTGAAGTGCTTATTTCTTCTCGCATGCCGCGGAGAGAGCAGACTTCAGGCAGCACAGATTTAGCTGTCTTAGCTCTTAGACACCTGAGGTTAACTGGGATACATCCCACTGCGGGTCTGCAAAAATAGGTGTAACAGCTTCCACCACCACTAAATCCAGAGATCACCTCATCCACCCTCACGTGCTCCGGGCTGGATTAAAAATACCTAAATCATAATAGTGGAGAAGTAATGGATTTAAGCAGTAGTTAACACTGAGTCATTGCTAACAGGAATATCATCTGGAGAAGGAAGCAGCTTGCTGGATCACAGCTTTTTCCTAGCAGGATGGGTCATGGATATTAGTGGATTGATTGCCAAACCTCAAAGTCCCTCACAACAGAAGACTCAGGGCACAGTGGGAACTGGGCTTTGCCTGGGAGAGAACACGGCCCAGACAGATGGGGCAAACGACTGAGTTGAAAGAGAATAGATAAGACACATTAGCAGAAGATTGGGAATCAGACAGGGAAATGCTAATTCAGTGGCCACTGAAACCCTTGGTGTAACTTGCCCACGGGCATTTGGGAAGTGTGTGATCCACAGGAGCACTGAGTCCATTTGTCCTGCTGACTCAGTGTGTAGGCTCAGACTCCTGGTGAATGAAATTCCAGGCACTGTGTGCCCAGCACGGCTTTCCAACAGCTCCACTAAAATTGCAGTTGTCCTATTGGCCAGAAGAGTGTCCAAATTCTGGCAGAGAAACTAATTCAAGGTTTGTATAAACTGGCAAATATTTACAGCCACAGATACCGTGGTGGTGTCTGCCAGCAGCAGTGACAGTGGTGGTGGCTCCTGTTGTCCCTGACACTGGTATTCAGGATAGATTGAGGAATTCTGTCCTGCAGACAGGCTCCAGAAACAGGGCTAAACAGGATCTTGTTTGGATTCTTGCATGCAAGAGCCCAGTTTAGGCAAGCTCTAGTAGCAGCAGGGCAGGGCAACATGCTAAACCTTGAGTATCTACTGAATTGCAGACTTTGTGATTAACCAGGGGGAAAAGTTAATTCAGGAGCTAAAACACATCCTTGGGACACGGGACCTCTGGTCATATTCCTACTCTGCCCTTCACAAGCCTAAACAAAAAGGAATTCTGGACAGATGAGGATCAGAAAGCTGGAAAAGCAAGTTTGAGTGAAAACACATGTCATCCCAAGGGACAGTGTGGGCTCACTGAGGTACAGGAGGAAAAGCGGGGCCAGAGTTACCTTTGGCTCACTGTTTAAAAGAAAACCCCAATATCTGGGTGAGGATAACAGCCAGGGCAGCTGGACACATGTGAGTCAGCGTGGCAGAGACCACGAATGAGGAGTTTGGGTTTGTTCTCTCTGCCATGGAGCTGCACACACACGGTGCTGATGCACAGCACCCTGCTGAGCTGGGTTCATCACCCTCCGCCTCAGAGCTGCACATCTCCTCTGAAGGAGGCATCCAAGCTCCCTTTCCAGGCCCTGAATGAGGGCTGACACTTCCTGGCTGGGATTTGGTGTCAGTCTCTGGAGGACAGGGCTCCCTGGAGCAGCCCATCTCTCTCAGAACCGAGATGACCACTTGGGTGCCTGACTCCTGGATCAAGCTTAGGTCAGATGCTCCAACTCCACCGTGCCCAAATCCTTCTGCTCATCCTGCCCTCAGCTGTGGGACCCTGTGGACAAGGAATTTGTATTTCTGCAGAAGTATCTTATTTTTAGTTTCTGTGCTGTTAGCCTACAATGCAAAAGCTGATTCAAGAAAAGTGCTCTTGCAGAAGCAAAGCACCTGTCAAATTAGTCATTTGGGGTGACTTTTAGTAACCAATAGTGAGCTGCCAAGTGGAGACACCCTGACAGAGACCACCCTCAAAGCCAATCATGATTCAGAAGTCACTGCAGCAGGACTCACCAGCTTCTGTTGTCTTCTGAGCTTCACGTTTTTATGGTTCTGCTGACCTTGCTGATAAGATCTGTACAAATTTATTCATATGCTTGTGCTGTCTAGTCCTCAAATTCCCAGACTGTTTCTGTTACCCGAATGAGGAAGAGTTTGGTTTATCTTCAATTTCCTTGATCTTAAAGATGTTAGGAAAGATGCCTGGGATTTTCTTTCATGCCAGAAGAACACAGTGGCATCAATAAAATGGAAGAGTGAGGGAAATGATGTGAACTCTAAACTGACTAAATTTCAGTCTCTACATAGGTTTTGCTGTTAAAACTGTCTGGGTGCTAAGTTAGGCATGAGCTTAGCATTATACACTGCTATGCTAAGTTAAATTTTATTATTAATATTTGGCAAGAATAGATGGAGAGACCTCAGGTGTAATTTGTGTAATTTTCAGCCACGTTGGCCCCTTTTTCTGTGAAATTCAGGCCTTTCCAAAGTGTTTCTATTCAGACCTGGAATTGCTTGTGTAAAGGGACTGACATCCTTCAGGTCCCAGAGAGGCACCCAGGCTGAGAGCAAGGAGGCGCTCATGGAAGGGCTCTCAAATTCATTGCTGCTCTAATCCCTCTCTTAGAACTGGTTTCTACGTGATCCAAGGCTTAGGCAATCCTGCTGCCTCTTTGTCCTTGTAATGACATTTTGACCTCTTGGCCCAATGAGCTTCAGTTGGAGGTTCTCAAAAATATTAGATAGCCACAAATCTCTCAAAATGGGCACTTAACTGGGGTAGAAATGTGACCAGTGCCCTCCCAGGGTCTGCAGTGTGTGAGCTTGAATGTGTGTGCATCCATGTTCCCTTGATATCCTAAATCCAGGCAGAAGGACAGAGGAGTCAGTGCTCACTTCTTTCAGTGCCCACAGAATAACTCCTGGTGCTGTTTTTGTTTTCTTCTGTCCCCCTTCTGTTTCACGGAATTATAGAATCACAGAATGGTTTGGGTTGGAAGGGACCTTTGAGATCACCCAGTTCCGACCCCATGTGATGGGCAGGGATGTCATTCACTGCTTCAGGTTGCTCAGGGCCCCATCCAACCTGGCCTGGGACACTTCCAGGGATGAGGCATCCACAACCTGATCCAGTGCTTCACCACCGTCTGAGTAAAGAACTTCTTCCTAACGTCTCATTTAAATCTCTCCTCATTTAGTTAAAACTCTTCCCCTTTACTTATCCCTATCTGACCATGTAAAAAGTTCCTCTCCTTCTTTTTTTTAACAAGCCCCCTTTAATTACTGGAAGACCACAATGAGGTCTTCCAAGTCCTCCAGGACAAACAACCCCAGCCCTCTCAGCCTGTCTTTGTAGGACAGTTGCTCCAGTTCTCTGATCATCAGAGATTTTTTCCCCTTCCTTCTCATTCTGAGATGTGATTTATGGGAAGAAGGAGAACATGGAGGGAGTGGGCTGTGCCATCAATCTTTTCACAGGCATTGCTTTGTATGGCTGAGGAAGAGAGGAAGTGAAGGAACCTTCTCATTAGGCTTAAGGAGGGTGAGGGATTGCACTGCTTTGGGGTTTCATGGTTCCCCGTCACAGCTGGGTGTCACCCACACCCCTGGTGGGTTGGCGTGAGCAGCTCCCAGTGACATGTCCTAGAAAAGCCCAGTGAACAGCTTCTCCAAGGATTCTTTGGAGAGAAGAAGTATTGATTATGAAGGAAGGCAGTTAGATACATATATAATACATATATCTACATGTTTATGCATGGATAGGTGGAGGAACAGATCTCTCTTCTTAGCTTTAGCTGCTGCTCTGAAAACACTTGGAACTCAAAGGAAATCTTCCTTTGACTGTAACAGCCTTTGGGACAACCTATTTGTCTCGTGTCTTGGACTCTGAGATCCTTTAGGAACCTACCAGTTGCTTCATACTTTGATTCTGGGCCAGGAAACTGCTGCTTTGGAGCAATTTCTTTGTCTCAAGTTTTAAGACTCCGAGCTCCTTTAGGTCTTGATCCTACCAGTTGCTTCATCCTTTTTGATTCAGGGCCAGGACAGGGCTGTGTTTGCTTTGTGTTTATCCTCAAATACCTGGCCAGTTCTGATGGTTTTCCGTGCGCAGGCACCGAGCTGGGTCGCACAGCCTGAGAGCAGGGAGAGTCTTTCCTGTGCTGTGCATCAGCCCAGCACATTATTATACATGCTGTCAGGGACACGCAGTAATAATGTATGGAAATTACAGGCATATCTCAGCCCCATCTCCTATCCCACTGCAGGAGGGAGAAGGAGCCCAGTTAAGGCTTGTACGTATCTGACAACATGCAGCAAAACTTGGCTGGGAGCTGGATGGGGTTCTGGGGCGTGCAAAGGCAGAATTGCAGAGCTTTCGTGTGCGTCCTTCAGAATCACAAAATCCATCCACACAGTCTCCCAGGTCTCCCAGATGTGCACCCAGGTCTCAGGTGTGATGGGTGTTGAGAGCTCCTGCTCCGAGCTCCAGAGGTTCCTGGCTGAATCCCCGGTGTTGGCCGAGCCTCAATCAATGTGAATAATTGATCTGGTAGTTCTGTGGAACAGCTTAATCTCTTGGCGAGGGCGTGCTGCTGAGATTTGGGAAACTCGGGTTCAAAACCCTGCCCCAGATGGAGCAGAGGGAACTTATGAAGCTCATTTTCCCATCCCATGGGTAAGTGCCATAACCACCAAGTTGCTGACTACAAGTACAAAGGGGACATCGCGTCCTCCAACTTCACTTTGGGAATGGCACCTTAGGGGATGGGCACCTGAACAAATTACCACGAGGTAAGTTAGGGTGTGAACTAATAAGATGCCAGTTTTTCTGTGGTAAGTGCCCGTGTGAAATGCTCTTTCCCTGCAATAAACACGAGATAGTTCATATTTACCAGGGGGTAAGAACGTTCACATGGGTGTTCACATGGCTCACACCCTGGTTTGACTCCCAGTAACTTGGGCCTGTGCCTCTAACCTCAGTACCCTTGAAAAGGCATCCCGAAAAATAAAAATCAAACTTCTCTGTTTTACATAAACCACACCATTGCCATTTCTACATTTCAAACCATAATTATTTCAGTGCATTTTTGGTTTGCCAGAGAGGATTTGATGAGATTGACTCCACTGCAGTGTTTTGGCAGAGAACTTGAGGTCCTTGAGGTCCTGGTGGCCAGGATCAGCCAGCACAGGCAGATGGTCCACAGACACCACACAAGCTTTTCTTGCCTCATAGTCAGAGGCCTTCTGGGCACTGACATAATATTAATATTCCTGTTTCTCACAGCCAGCTCCCGAGCCCTGAAGAGATTTAAGCATGTGGAGATATGAAGTCAGGCACATAAAACACTCTTCAGCCACTGGAGAAAGGGTGGTGTGGTTGTGGGTTGAGCAGTGCCCCAAGGTTGCCTTGAGGTCACCAGGTGCTCAGCACTTTTCCATGTGTTTTCCACAGACCTGGGAAATGGCCATGAAGGAAGGCAGCAGTTCTAAAGGAAAGACATCGATTTCATTTCTTGGGATACTGGTCTGTGAGTTTTCCAGGGCTACAGAGATAGAAACCCTGCCTACGAGCAGGCTGAGCATAACTGTGCATGAGGCCGAGGACAGAACAAGGGAAAACGCCTTTAAGATATTCCAAGCACTGGGCTGAATGTTCCAGTCAAAAGAAAAAAACCAAAACCCCCAAACCTAACAACCCACTTGCTTATGGGCTGGGACTTTGTCTCGTGATGATCCCAAAGGCTGCTGACTCAAATTATCTGAGGCATCTCCTTTCATGTGAGATGGGGAAGGTTCAATCCATCCTCAAGGATGAGTTCCACCGACTCAGGACTGCTCTGTTTTGGAAGCAGGGTTTTCTCGGAATGCCTTCACCCCTTCTGTCTCCAAGCATACGAGGAGCTGTGTGTGTCCTCTGGTGGGGGACAGAACCTGCCCTAGCAGAGCTCTGGACTGAATTCACTCACTCGGTTTTAGCCTTGTAATGCCCAACTATCTGAGCCAACCATCTTAGAAAGTTGGGCACCTTCTGAGGGCGATTCATCCTTCCTGAGATTGGAATCTCTCTAGTGGATGTGATGAATCACTGTCTGGAGTTGCCTATCTTTCTCCATCCACTCTAGAAACAGCCTAAACACCTCCCTTTTAGACAGGTAAAGTTGGGAGGAATGACTGAGTGCCTGAACACCCCACAAACATCATTGATGTGATGCCAGTTGGAGTCTGGAAGGTTTTTATCCCTATTTTAAGAGAGGCTGATGAGAAACCTGAAGGGTTTGTCAGGTCCTTGACCTTCCATGTTGATTTTGCCTGAAGAAAAGTGGTAAAAGACCCAAATCTTCATCTTCAAACTCTTCCAATTGAAACCAAATAGCTTTCAATAGATTGTTTCCAGCCAATATTTACAGAGTTATTGCAAATATTCAGGATTGTCACAGTTAATGACAATGAGTATTTTGGGACTTTTATTTCTGGGCTCAAAGTGACACCTGGCTATTGAAGATCAAAATAAGATTAATGCAAGGAAACATTCCAGAAATGTCCAGGACTCATATTTTTTTCCTGGGGCAGCTGGTTCTGGCCTCTCTAGGAAAGGATTGCTGACCTTAGGTCTGCTAATTCACATTTTTCTTTAGGACTGGAGCATTGTTACCAGCCTTTTATAATCCATTCATGGCTGTGATGGGAACAGCCAACACCTTGGACAGAAAATAGAACAGTTTTGGTTCTATGGTTTGCGACTGGCCAACTGTTTGGTAGAATTTTGAGTGTTTTGGAGAAATATTGAGTTGTTAACAGTGTTTGTTAACTGCAGAATCACAGAAATAACAGAACCATAGAAGTTATTTAATTGGAAGGGACCTTAAAACTCATCCAATCCCACCCCTGCCATGGGCAGGGACACCTTCCACTATCCCAGGTTGCTCCAAGCCCCGTCCAACCTGGCCTTGGACACTTCCAGGGCTGGGGCAGCCACAGCTTCTCTGGGCAACCGGTGCCAGGGCCTCACCACCCTCACAGGAGGGAATTTCTCCCTTGTATCTAATCTAAATCTCTTCTCTTTTAGTTTAAAACCATGCTGGGAGGGGCTTTAAACACCTCTCGCTCTGAACTCGCTGTTGGATATTTTTTGTGTTGTCCATGGCTCAGGAGAAGGATATGATTCATCATAGCAAGCTTTTGTCATCCAAAATGACACATCCAGTTTACAGCTTCCATGTAACTCCTTTTTTAGGGACTAACTTCCCCAAAAGGCATTTCAGCCCACCCATTCTGGACATCTATCTTAGGACAGAGCAATTTGCTTTTCTGTGGCCCTGATGGCTCTCTTATGAGGTCAGCCAGGGTTTAGGTGATATCATTATCTGGATTCCTAACTTCTAGGTGTTCCAGAGAGATGAGATGAACTCCATTGAGCACTGGTTTCTGCCATGAGCATGTGTGAAATTCCAATCCTGGTGAATCCAGAGGGAGGGGTTTTTTTTGCAAATCTGTTGAAGTCCTTCAGCCTTGAGAACCAGTTTAAGGCTGGAATGGTGTGAACTGGCACAGCTCCATAGCCTGGAGGATGGGGACAGCAGGTGACAAATGTCACACCAACGATATCACAGTGCAGAGATGAACCCTGAGCTCCTTGTGGCTGAGGAAGCTGCAGGAGCTGCTTCCACAGAGTTATGGCTTGAGAAGTTTGCTGGTACCTACATGTTCTCCCAAAATCTAATTGTGCTAATCCTCCAGCAACCCTGACTCCGGGGAAGTTTCTAACCAAGCTCTGGAAGCTTCCTCCTTGCTTTGCTCTGATGCAAACCTCTCCAGTGAGAAAGTCTCTGTCTCCAGACTGATTCCTTAAGAGCAAACCTTGGTAATTTCATTAGGTTTTTGTGGATGTGTGTTCAGAGGAGGCAACCTGGAAACGGGGAGATTTCCTCAGAACATCCTGAGCAAGTGAGGGATGTCATTTCAACTCATGTGGCTTTGAAAAGTGTGGGTCTGGTCTCCAGTGACCTTCAAAGTCCCATGGCAATTTATTTTTATGATGCTTATCCCATTCTTAACATTATGGTAAAGATGATTATGACTCAGTTATGATTATAACCGAGTTTCTCAGTAAAAGCAAAGTTTCAGCTCTGCAAAATTTAAACAGAACTGACCTCATTTTCCTCTAATTGAAACATCTATCCCCTTTCCTGCAACTCCAAAGTGTCTGAACACCTTTCCCTTTGCTTTCCCATCCTTTGCATCATGCTTCCCCTAGGATTTAAGAAACCCCTTCATTTGTTGGGTGCAGTTCAATCCACGTATGTGCCTCAGTTAGGAAGTCAGAGGGGATGATGGGGGTAACAAGCTCAGCTCTTTAGCATCACACTGGTCCATATTCTCAGGGCTTTCTTATAAATACTGAGAGCTCGATCCCAGAGGTGACTGCGGTCCCCCAGTCCTGGAGAGATAAGGTTTAATTGCTAAATATTCTGTGTACAGTGGATTGAGTAAAGGCAGAAGGACATTTTTGTATGCAGACATCTGTGTGTGTGTGTGTGTGTATCAGTCTGTAAATTGGGAAATTTCAGCATTAGTGATTGATGGTTCAACCTATTTGAAAGTGGGTCTGGGATGTAAAGATCTGTGGGCTCATTTTTTAGGATGACAATGAGGATTTCAACACATTTTCCCCTACTCACCCGAACAAATTAGGCTGAAATGCATTTTTGGGAAGAGCTTTCAGCTGCGATCTTGAGGCTGTCAAGAGGGTGGGAGAATCCATCCTTTCTCCTGATGGATTTGGCCAGTTGGGGATTCATCCACTTCACCATACTTCAGGCCTACTTCTGAGCTGAGTTTGGCTGAGAGCCATCACTGGTTCCCATTTCACTTCCAGATTGGTAAAACCCCTTCATATAATCCAAATATCTGGTTGGGAGTTTGTCATTTTAAGAGTACTTGGAGTAAATAATTTCAAGAGTGTCCTATGGACTCTGTGGATCACAGGAGGTCTGGGAATGAAGCATTCCTGTGTTCTGTCCCAGGCTGGTGAGGTGAGCAGGACTCATGGTCATAATGCAGCTGATCACATCTTGGCAGCAGAAAACACAGGTGGGTGGGGTGGGAGAGTAAAATTCTCAGTGTCTCTCTTCAAAGCTGTCTCTTCTGACAACAAAGAGGTCAAGTTTGTGACTTAGACCTGACTGGACTCTCATGGTACCTATGACTAAGGATCTTTGCTGACATTCACTTGTTGTTTCCTGTCTCAGAAGCAAAAGTACTATTAACCTACCTAAAAAATAATTTATTTGTGAGGAATAAATGCCTTTTATTGTTTTTTATGAGGCACGTCTCTGTTACAAGGGATGCTGGCTGCCTCTAGTGAAACAGATTTGCTGCTCTTTGGTAAAAGCAGCTCTTAATGTTTTAACCTGGAAAAGGATTAAGGAATTGAGGGGGTTTTTGACTGTTTCCAGTGTTAGATTTGTACTCAATGGAGGGGTTTGGAGCAATTCTGGTGCCCACCCTGTCGTAGCACCTCCCAGCACGGAAGGGGTATCGCTGTGACCTCTCCCTCTCCTGAACACAACTTTTAGCCCATTTTGTACTGCCCGAGGCTTTGGGAGGAATTAGAATGCAGGTCTAAGGGTTTGCCTGTGAGTGGAAGTTATAGCAAATTAAACTCCTGATCGAGTTTCTGCGGTGCAACAAGTTACCACACATCAGCTGACCCTTGGTAGCTGTCTGTGCGCTCCCGGCTCGCCTGCAGCAAGCGAGGTAATTAGACTGTGCTTACCCACAATAAAAAAGGGTTAATTTAAATCACATTCGCCAGCATTTGCTGTAGGCTAGGGATTCACATGTGTAGGATTGCTGTGGGTCAGCCAGCACGGGGGTAATTTGAGCTCCTCTTGCTTGACCATGAGGTTGAGCCCTAAGTGGAGACGGGAATTTGTCGTGCGGTGGTGTCTGAGAGCTGATTCCTTCAGGACATGCTCCAGGACAGCCACCACCAGACATCTGCAACAGAGACGTCTTCTGTCTCCTCTGTGGTTGATAAAGAAGAGAAATGGGTGATTGTAGTGAGACATGTTTATCACCCCAAAGATGTTGAAAAAAATTTAAAAGAAAACACACTGAATTACGCCCTGAAATGGAGCATTTCTCTTAATTGCTGAGAGGGAAAGCTGGATGACTTCCTCAGAGGGAGGCCACTCCACGTCTACTACATGTCATCAGCTGGGCAAATGGATCCCACCTCCCATTACAGTTTTGTCAATCAGTTTTGTCACAGATGATAGGAGTTTAGAGCCATCCAAGGAGCCTCCACCTGCCTCTCCGAAAGGGCTCAGGTCTCCCAAGGATTCTCTCAAAGGACCTGCCGATCCCACGTCTCTCAGGAGCTGTGGCCTAAAGGTGGAGTGACTTGCCCCCTTTCAAAGAACAAGTTACTCGAGACATTCTGCTGCAGATTATTCAAATGCTCCTGCTGCTGACTGTGTGTATTTCAGGGTTTGTGAGGAATAGGTGGGATTATCCTTCCAGTCCTGGTTGCTCTGCAATGGAGTCCCACGTAGGTAAATCATTAGTGATTTCTATACGTTTTATAGGTGTTTATGATGACTCAGAGAACTGGAAATTCTCTGCAGGGTGCAATTCCTGCCTCCATGTGAGCCAAAATCATAGAACTGGTCAAATTCCAAGGTACTGAGTGCACAGGAGATGACTGAAGAGGCTTTGAGCTGTAGAAATAATGACCCAAACATTTATTTATTTTTTTTAAATCAGTATCTTTCGATAGCCTGCACAATGGTGCAACTTTCCTTTCCCTTCTCCAGATGACCCTTTCCATAATCTCACTTTTGTGATTCCTAATTTCTGGTACAATCCCAAGAAAGGAAAAGGAGGAGGACTTTAGACCTGTGCAAAAAATGAATTTCCAAACAGAACAGTGATAGCCCTCACTGAGAGTTTGATCCATTTGGATAAATGTAGGTGATTAAAGCCATTTGAGATTTCTCTGGAATCCATGTGCTGCTCCAGAAGAGTATAGCTCTCCCATAGATCCCACATCATATTGTCCTGTGTAAATATCTTGTACAGGCTGTTTCGTGTGGAAATATTTAGGAAATACTTAGGTAAGTGAATTAATTCCTGGGCTTCAGATCCAGACATTTTCATTTGGTTTTCTACAATATTAATGCCTAGACAGTGATCCAAGTCTGTCTAGTCAGTGGAGATTTAAGGTTCCCTGTAGCTGTGCATGCACAGTGTGCAGTGCCATTTGTGCCACGTGAGGAATCCACTTGCTTTAGGGAGGCAGGCTGGAGCCAGCTGGATGCTGGAAAGCACCTCCCATGGCACTCAACAGACCTATGCTCAAGCAATTGAATTCCACCCTGAGAATTCAAAATGTGATAAACTAAGGGGGGGAAAAAAAATTCCAGATAATTTCAAGCAGGCACATGCAATTTCTCCCAAAAGGCAGCTGTTAGGAGGTTTGCTTTGGAATGTCTGTTTCCTGATTAAAGTGGCGTTATGTAAAGTGAAGTTACCTAAATTACGTGCAGCAATGAACATTTATCCTGGGAATAATGGGAATGGTGGTTGTGAGCTCTGTTAGCCTGGCCATGGAGCTCTGGACCATCACAGGGAGTCATTGATCATGGAGATAGTGGGATGAAATACAGAATCAGAGACTCATGGAATGTTAAGTGTTGGAATGGACCTTAATGGTCATCCAGTCCCAAACCCCCCCACCATGGACAGGGACTCCCACTATCCCAGATTGCTCAAGGCCTTTCCAACCCGGCCTTGGACACTGCCCAGGGTTGGGGCATCCACAACCTGCTTGGGCAACCTGAAAATATGAGAGAAAAGAATTAACCATCCTCCTGTGTTTTGGTTCAGCTAATTTGGATCAGGTTGAGCCAATGTTCAGGGAAGTGGAAGTTCACTTTGTTGTGTGCAGAAGAAGGAAGACCACAGTTGGCAGACACTGGTAGCCTAGTGCCATTCACCAATTTTAAATTGACTTTAAGTAGTTTTCACTTCCGAGAGTAATCGAGTGGCACTGATTTAGATCTGGGTCTGATTATTGTTGAAGAAGAAAATTAAGATGTTTGTCTTACCTAGAAGGAGAAGTTGTGGCATTACACAGGATAATCTTCAATTTACTACCACAGCAGCTGCACTAGAGGCAGGCGGGTTATCAAAGCTTCCTTCGTGATAAAAAAATGCATCATCTTCAGGGGACTGATTGCAACAGGGCTGCTGCGGCTCGACACGTTCCCAGCCCTCAGCAGCACTGCAGCACCTGTGCATGACCTCGAGTTAATGCAATGTCGGGGGAAAGGAAGAGACTTAAGCCCGTGTGCCTTGGTGGAGGCTGGGAGCACACGCACGGACACTTGCAGCAGCTCTGCTGGCAGGCAGCAACTTGTGAATTACTTGATCTCATTCACTGTGTGCCAATACCTCGCTTCTCGTCACCTTGGAGAGTAAACAGAGGCAGGCAGGGCCGCGGCCTGCGCGTTTACGGAAAGCGTTGCTGTGGCGACGCGCACAGCTCCACACGGACCCACGGGCAGGCCCTGCACGGGCACGCACCCCTCAGCCCCGGTGTGAAACCAGAGGTGACAGCCGAGGGGAGCCCACAGCAGCCAGAGCCCTGAGCCCCGGCATGGAGCTGATGTGGTGACACGGCTCCGGAGCGGGCGCTCCTGGACTGCCCTGCTCCGTCCCGGGCTCTGCCAGGAAGGTATTGACAGGCTGGAGGGTATTCCAAGAGCCAGAGGGCTGGAAGGACTGATGCTGATGAGCAAAGATTAGCGAGTACTAATCTGGGCCAAATAATGACAGGATAATAGCTCTCAAACATTTGTCAGGTGGATGTGGTAAAGGAAAGCAAGGAGGGATCATTCCGCAGGGTACCAACAGGCAGAACTAGGAGAAGGAAGGAAAGAAAGGGAGACATCAGGTAAATATCACAGAAAACATCTTGCCTGGATGCCCTACAATGTCAGAGTGTAGAGGAGTGATGTTAAAATGATGGAAGTATCATCATTTGATTTCTTCAACAAGATCCCAGGCAAGACCATGGGAATGTGTGGTGGAGGTTTCTACTTTATGGCTGGGTGGGACCAAACAAGTGATATTTTACTGGAATTCAGTGAGGGCTTTTCTTCAGCTGGTGTGAATCTCCAGAGCTGCCCTGACTTTGGCGAAGTTGTTGCAGAATTCAAAGACACAGAAGAGGCAGTGGAAGAGTTGGAATTCAGGTTATGACTGTATGGGCTCTCTAGGCATTTATCTGTGCCTCAGCCTCAGGACTTGGACATTCCCTTGTTCAGATATAAAATGGTGAACTTGCCAATTTGTGACTTTGTGTATCAAGTATAACAAGCTGTAAAATTATAACTTCCCACTGACTTCAGTAATTTGCTGTGGCCAGGTTTGAGTGCCTTCACACTGTTAACCATGAAACTTATCTTCTAACTTGATCAGTAATTGCATTCAGTGCCCACAACATCCTTCCCTCTATATTGGCGACACATGGATTTGATGGGTAGGCTGTTTAGTGATGAGGAATTGCTTGGATGGTCACATCCAGAGGGAAGTGGTCAATGACTCAATGTCCATAGGGAGATCAGTGACCCTCGGGGTCCCCCAGGGGTCTGTGTTGTGTCCAGTACAGCTTAATTCCCTTATCAGTGACATGGACAGTGGGATCGAGGGCACCGAGCTGAGTGGAGCAGGTGACATGATGGAGGGAAAGGATGCTATCCAGAGGGACCTGGACAAGCCCCATGAGTGGCCCACGGGATCCTCTTGAGGTTCAACAAGGCCAGTGCAAGTTCCTAGACCAGGGCAACCCCCGGGATCAATCCAGGCTGGGGGTTGAAGGGATGGAGACCAGCCCTGGGGAGCAGGACTTGGGGGTGCTGCTGAGTGAGAGGCTGGACATTCCCTAAACATTTGCAGCCCAGAAATCCAGGGCTGGATCCCCACAGGTGAGGGAGGTGATGCTGCCCCTCAGCTGTGCCCTCATGAGCCCCCACCTGGAATACTGCATCCAGCTCTGGAATCCTCAGCACAGGAGCAGGCCCAGAGGAGGCCACAGACATTATGAGAGGGCTGGAGACACTCTGCTCTGGAGATGGGCTGGGAGAGCTGGGATTGCTCAGCCTGGAGAAGAGCAGGCTCCAGGGAGAGACCTTTGAGCCCATTCCAGTCCTGAAAGGATTGGAAGAAAGATGGGGACACATTTTCTAGCAGAAGCTGCTGCAACAGGACAAGGGACTTTAAACTAAGAGAGATTTGATTCAGATTAGATAGGAGGAATACATTTTTTATGTTGAGAGTGGTAAGACACTGGTACAGATTGCCCAGAGACATGGATGCTCCATCCCTGGGAACATTCAAGGTCAGGAAGGGGCTCTGAGCCGCCCCATCTTGTTGAAGATGTCCCTGGTCATGTCAGACTAGAAGAGCTAGTCCAACCATGGTTGGACTAGAAGAGCTTTAAAGCTCCTTCCAATCGAAAGTATTCTGGGATCCCACAAATGGGAATTCTCTCACTTAGATTATCATAACTGAGACATGGTAGGTTTAGTTGCTCCCTGAAAGTACCGTTCCTTTCATGAAATGTAGTAGGAACTGGATGAATAGGTCAGACTAGGTAACTACATTTGAGATGGTTTCTGTTCAGTGAGCTGGGTCCTGCCTGAGCTGCAAATGAGCTTTTAAGAAACTCCTGAGTGCCTGAGAACAGATAACCATTTGTCAGAGCCCCTAAGTTAAGGTCAGTGCTTTACTTTGGATTTTCCTAAGTGCAGATGAAGTGAGGAATTGATCTCCTGGCACTTGCTGGAGGAGGACATGGATATTCCCCTCCTTTGGACACACCCTCAGTGTGTGAGGTGGTCATTTCTCAACTCCCCATTACTAAAGGGTGGGAAAGGGCCGTACCTACAACAGATGTGAAAAGGCTCTCAGGATCAACACCATTTAAGGACTGTGCTACTTCTCTCTTTAGCACCCTGCTGATAAGGAGCCAGCATGTTCCTTACTCAAAGATTTGGTGTTTAAGAGGAGGCTCCTCACAGAATACGTGAAATGGCCAAAAAGTGCACATATATGGGGCAAAGAGTCAGGGCTTATTGTCTGACTTGATAAGATACTGATAAAAGAAGGGCATATGGAACTTGCAAACTAATTTTTGGGGTCCCCAAGAGTCTGATGAAATCCCAGTGTGCTCTCAGCTATGGAGTTGCCATCAGATCCCTGTAAAAGCAGCTGGGAGGAAGGAGAAAGGGTTTTGACACCACATCCAAGGTGGGGTGGGTATCTTTAGGGACAGACAGGCTCCTAAATGCTGGTAAGGACCTCAGTCCCAGTTTTCTGAAAGTCCAGGAGTGCTGCTGTTTGATCCCACCTGAGGCCCTGCTTTCCCTGGGAGCTGACAGAGATCACTGGGTCCCAGCAGCGCTGCCATGGCACGTTGTGTACTGCTCCAGAATGCCCTGGGATTGGATTTGTATGGAGAGGATAGAGCCGGGATGAATGATGTGTGTGGTGAGTTCCTTCCAGCTGAGACAAGCTCGGGAGCAGGATCCCACACTTCCCATCCAGCTGGCAGCCAGATACACCCAGAGATCCTTCTCCCAGCCCTGGCTGGACTTCATGGCTCATGTGCTCGTTGCAGGAGACCCTCGTGGTCCTTAGGCAGTAGCTCCTTCAGGTGAGTCAAAAAATGGAGCCTCCACCCCGTTGGCCGAGCTGTGCTGAACTTGTCTCAGCTGGAAGTCACTGCATATTTTCCCATAGCTACTGAAATGTGTTTGATTCCAGGCTGAGGTGTGACATGCAGCTCCCTAGCTCATGGATGTCAGTTTGCCTGGTGGATTTGGATTGTCTCCCGGGTGTTGAATTATCCAAGAGAGACGCACGTTTTTCTTCACCTTCATGGTGTGGTATTTCAGAATTGGGGCTGCACGAGGAGCTAAGATCTCAGGCACCCAGCACTTGGGTCTGAAGCAATCCTTTTGCTCAGTATCAACCCAATGGAACTGACCTAATGCCTCCTCTCACAGACCAAGGTACAGATTGTGTCAGGCCCATGGCAGGAATTCTGCCATGCAGCAGCATTCCTCAGATTCCTGGGTCATTAAACAGCTTTGAGAAGCTCCAAGGTTATTATCAATTATGCTGGTATCTAGATTAGCCCCTGCTCTGTCACGTTATCAGTAACAGAGCCATAAAGTTGGCCTTTGTGATTCTTATCTCCTCACTTTGATCAAATCCTGAATCTGGGTTGCGCACTGAGCTGATCTCGTCTGCACAGTTTGGGATCCCAGGAGCAATGAGCTGCCAGCAGCTCTGCACGGGGCTCTGGGTGCTGAAAGATGACCAGGATCCTGATTTACTTTATCCAAATCCCCCTGAAGCCAGGTCTTTCCAGGAAATACTGATTTCACTCAAAGCACATTGAAGGGATGCACATACAATGACGGGAACCTGCAACATTTCCGTTCTCCAGGAGCTGAGCTCCTGCATCAGGTGAGGACAGCTGCTCTCCCAAGTACAGCCTGACCACATGATTCCTTACCTCTCTCTGTGGAAAACAGGAAAAATAGCAGAAAAGACAACCTGAAGACTGATATGCTCAAAAATTAGGGGTTTGACTTGGCTGACCCAGTGGTTTCTTTCCACATATCCTAAAAAACCCCCTACAAACAGAAGCTCCCAAGAGGTTTTAAAGGGGAGCTGAGAAAAGAAGGCACTAATAGTGTACAGGCCACAGGCAACAGTGGTTGAATGCAGAAGTTTAAAGTGAATATGAGGGCTCAGGGATTTGATCTGGGTGATTCTCTGGAAGGCCACTGTCTGCTCAGGACTTTTGCCTTCAGCTCTGTGAGCACCAAATCTTGGACAACTGTGGGCTGAGTCTTCCCTGAATTCATCTGAGCTTCCTCCTTGTGCTTTGCAGCCTGGATTTGTCCTGCTGGCCATCATTCAAGAAGATGCTGAAATAGATAGAATAGGTTAAAACATGTTAAATACACACATTGTGCAAAGACACAACGGTGTCACCTGGGAGCTTTCATTTACTAACTCAGGGTATCGTTTCCTGCTTCTGTTTGGGCTCCCACTCAAGTCAACTTCATCCAGCTGGAGAGGCAAAGGTTTCCTGGAGCTCTCTTTATTGGAGATCTCTTAGGAATAGATTTTGGATCAGGCTATGGATCAAGCTTCCATCTATCATAGCTACACGGCATCCCTAATTTTGTCTGCTACTGCTAAAACATCCCACTAGCTTTTTGTCAATTTAGCAACCGATATGAATAAATCACACTTTCAGTAAATAAATTTTGAATGGAATCCCTCAGTGGATAATGATGGTTGGTAAAGCAGAGCTGAGCGTGGATTTATTGGAAGTTTTACCTGAGAGGGGTTTTGTTGGTTTTGGTTTGATTTTATTAATTAATTTATTTAAATTCTTGGAGATTTTCATCTTTTTGAATTATGGAATTCTTAAAAAAGAGCAGCAATTTCTTCAGAGCAGGGTCCAGTGTTGCAGCATCCAAAACAGGGAAACCTGGGTCATGTGTGGGATTACTCATTTTCCTTGCATTAAATCTAATCCTTGTGAAAACTCTGCTTGAGCCAAACACTTAACCACATGTTTAAGCACGTGGGACATCCTGTCCTTACATACTTGCTTGTGTCTCGTTGATCCATCGCGCAGCTCGGGCACTGGGTAAATCAGGAACAAATGGAATTGACCCAGGAGGGAGAAAAGGAAAGTTCCAGGTTCTCACCGCCTGCCCTGCTTTGTAAAGTGAGTTGAAAGGTTGAAAATAAAAAAAATAACCCAGTGATCAAACATGACTTTAGAGGAAATGCTGAAAACAACAGTGTTTGTTGTTGTTCCAAAGATTAAAAGGAGAAAATTTATGGATGAGGTGGGCAGAGAAAAAGAAGTGAAGCCTCCCTTGCCCAAAATAGTGTTTATAGGTGACTTGGAAATCAGATTTTCATAATTACTGACAAACAGCTGGTTCTAGGCAGAGACAGGATGTGCACCTTTGCAGCCCTTCTAAAGATTATACACTCAGTGATCCATCAGCAGTTCACCACTGAAACACAGCTCATCCATTAATAATCCATCATCTGCCTGTCAACAGGCTTTGTCTTTAATTCCCTGAACACATGAATGTGTATGGCAATTTTATTCCCACTTTATAGGTGGGAAATTGAGGCAAACCAAAATGCCCCAAGTCCACAGGGGATCTTTTGTGCAATGAGCCCACAGCCCCATGCTCACAACTTAATAACCACACGATCTCCTCTCCTAATTAAAGTTGATTACTGGTAGAATTGATACATGTGCATGCTGGAAGGATTATTATCTCAAATTTAATGTCAGCTCCAGTGGGGACAGTTTCATAACCCACCCAATCTGTCCATGCTGAAGATTCTCCATCTCAAACAGAAGGGCCGGGAACTTTTGTTAGACAGCGCTCCTGAGGTTTCTGTGTGTGCTCAATCCAGAGTTGTGAGCCTGAAATTATCACTCTTAAGGTAAAACAAAACAAAACAAAACAAAACAAAATCTGGGGAAAATCTGCTACAGTTCTGATTGGCAGTGTTTGATGATTAAAAACATGATTCATCCCAAAACAACCCACGCCTTTCAGTCTGTTCCCAGAGCTCTGGCGCCAACCAAATTCTGGGTACCCAAGAGACATTTCTGTCCTGTCACAGCAAGCAGCACAGGAATTGCAGCAAGGCAATCCCTTCCCCTGTGCTGGCACGGGGTGTCTTTCCCAAGGATGACCCAAAGTGAGTGGAGTACCGCTTACAGGAAAGCCTTGGGTGCAAAAGCCTTCCTTGAACAGGATGCTCCCAGACAATGGAATGAAAGGGCCACAGCTGAGACGCTCCCAAACAGCGTTTTTGGTTTAAGACCTTTGCTGATGGGTGATTAGATGCTCTAAACAAAAAGGTGCTGCTAAAAGGATCAGCGAGGAAAGGCGGTGCTGAGTGGGAGCAATTTGCTGGTGAGAATCAACATCCTTATTCCTGTAAGGCTGAGGAAGCCTGGCCATTTCAAGGCATAAATCCCTTTGAGGTTTGCCACGTCCTGGGATGGGTTAAAAGCAGGAGGGACAGCATTGTAAAGCCATGATCTTATCCAAGTCTCATCCACCTTGCTATTTATGTGGTTGCAGATATAAAACATCCCATTGTCTGAGGCAGAACTTGGTACTCAGCCCTTTGAGGGCTCGTGGTGGGTGCTCCTCTGATCAGAGAATTTTACAGCACTCGGTGATAGGGGACTTTGTGGCCCCAAGCCGTGGGTCATCGTGGGCCTGATCGCGTTAGATTCCTTCCCCGAAACAATGAGGAGCTTGAGTCACTGCTTGGGTGGGAAACCTTCAAGGAAATCTTGGTATGACTCTGTATCTTCATGACCATTAGGACCATGAGAGCAACACCTGGTCCCTCCTTTGTCAGGTCTAACAACCCATGTTTGAGTTAGAGCATTTAGAAAGCTGCTCCAGGTGGCATTTCCTAAAATTCCTGTAGCTCACATTGAGACCGCTGTTCTGAAACCATAGAGGAATTTATTGGGACCTACTGTAACGTCAGAGATCAAGAAAGTAATGAATAACTCGGGTAAAAACCTCAGTGCTGGGCACCAGGGAGAAGCTTTGGTGATATTCAGAACATCTCTGTGCCTGACTTTCTTCAATTCCAAGTCCAGTATGCTCTTTGTCTGTGGAGGGAGGGGTGATGTAGCAGCTATGGATGCAGATGGTATGAATGTGTCATTCCTCTCACATTTGGATGTCTCTCTGCTTCTCCAGGCCTGCTCCAGCTTTTCAGGATGTGGAATTTTAGGTACTGATCTCACCAGTGCCGAGTGCTGGGTTTTACCCTCCTCCTCTGCCCTCACTCTCCAGCCCTGCTGTGCTCAGCATTCACATCCTGGGGGTCAATCCCCAAATCCCTGCATCCACTTGGAGCCTTCACACGGCTTCTGTCACTCCCACAAGGCTGATGTGGCACCTGGGATACGGAGGTGGCTTTAGGTGGTGACATCCTCACCCCTCTCTTTGTGCTGCTGCCCTGTCCTTGTCCTTCACTCCCACTCCTCCAGCGTCTCCATATCCTTCAGGCTTTTTCAATAAAGATGTGGTGGAGATTTGGGGCTCTTGGTAAGAAAATGAAATAGCACTGAGATGATCTCAGGCAGTTCCAGTTAAAAACAGCCCAGTCTGATGGTAATTGCTTGGCAGAGTGGTACTGGAGAGTTGTCAGCTGTGCATCTACTTCTTGTGTACTGTGTTGATCCTAAATACAACCATTTTGAGTTCCTTATTAATTCTTTTTCTTTATATTCCAACAAAAAAAATGTTTATCACCTATGTTTAACAATCTCATTTAAAAATTACATGGAATTAGTTTTCCATAGAACTGTGGTTACTATCACTAATTATATTACAACTTTTCCATTCTCTGTGGGTTCAGTCTTGTATCATCCATTTCCCTTTTGGGCCAGATAACAGATTTACAGTTCTCCATTTGCTCTTTAACAACACAGTGGATTCCTAACCTATTTGGCATTCTCTTGTTTTCCATCATCACTTGGAAATTTATTACAAATGTTAACAGTAGTTACCCAGAAATATCCTAGATTCCCTTCCTTCTTTATCTCCTTGTTTATCTACAGAAGGTTAATATATTATTAGGGACTACAAATGTATGTGTGTGAGTGTGTGTGAATATCTGTGTGTTCTCTAACAACACATTAAACAATTATTTATTGGTCATTCTCTTGTTCTTAGCACTGCTAATCATGGATTATTCACTGAGGACTTGATCTTTCCTTATCACTTATCTGCCTTATTGTGTCCTAATTTATATTCACAAGTTCCCACTCTTCTCGCCTTGTCTTTGAGTGCACGTAGGAATGGGGTGAGCCTGAGATTCGTGAGCAGTGCTGGGAGCTGACGGATGAGTTTTAAATTATCCCATGGGATTTCACCTACATTCCTATTAATTTTGGTAAGAGCAAAAGTGTTCACTTAGGGAATTACACTAACTTTACTTAAACTTCGCATGCTCTGCCTGGACAGACTTTTCTTCTACCTTCCCACTGTAGCTCAGTGTTCATGCATCACAATCCAGGTAGAAGCATTGATTTCTTAGAACCAGGAAATATGCTTTTTTTAAAAAACATTTACCAAAGCAAAAAGCTTTCAAAAAAAATTTTTAGAGCCCTCCCAACCCCTCTCAGTCAGCCTGCCGTCATTTCGCATCTCGCCTTTCAAGACCTTTCCAATTATTTGTTATTATTCATTAGCAGTTGCCAGTTCCAAGGAAGTGGAAAGGTTCCCTGTCCTAAGCACCGTGTGTGCACATAGCAAGAGACAGTCCCTGCCCTGCAGCACTTCAAATCTAATCTAAAGAGACAGAAAAAAAGGCGGGTGAAATGAAGAATTATTAGTATGGCACGATGTTAGCAACTCCTTACCCCGGATCCCTGGCAGCTTTCCAGCCCCCAAAAGGACAGGAGTGCAGCTATTTCTTTTCAAGGTAAGAGCAATGTAGGGGCTTGGTGGTGGAAAGCTCTCCACCACGATTTTGCAACAGAGGAAGGGATTTTTTTTGTTTTCTGGGCATTTGACACATTTTGAAGTAAGGGTCTCTCAGTGAGGAGGCAGTGGCAGCGATCAGACCTGTGAGCAGCTGCTGAAGGCTCTCCTGCTGCTGTGTCAAAAACAAGGGAAAAAAAAATCACATTTCTGCAGCTGGGAAATTCAAGGGAGCATTCCCCTTCTCCCTGTCGAGATTTGACATGTGTGGACACAGACAAGGAGCGGGGTTTGCTTAGGCAAAGCACCAGTGCTGACTCCTGCTATTCTGCTAACTGCTCTTCATTTTCTCCTCACTGCTGCCTCCCATCCTACCTCATTCCTGGCCCCTTTTCTCAGTTTCTTTCACCCCTTCATGTCCTGCCTGAATGCAGCAAATGAGCTTTCTGCAGCAGGAATCATCTCCTTGTTGCTTCTCCACTGAGCTCGTAACACAATGGGAGCCCTCATCTCAGACTCAAATTCAAGGCATAATAGTAATAATTATTGTTATTATCATTGTAATAACAATGATGGAAAGATTTAGAGAAAGCAGGGGGGAAAAATGTTGCTAACAGCAAGGGAAGATTACCCTGATCCTGGAAAGAGGTGTGTATCAGCAACTTTTAATCACCAGATAGTCTTCCAGGATGGGGTGATAGGGCAGTCTGGGAGCTCTGCTTGTGCTCCCTGAAGGAGCGCGTGCTGGGAGCTGTGGGAGGGGGTCAGTGAGGTTACAAAAAGTGGCTTTCCTAAATGCAGGTGCTCAGGAAGATGGGGAATGGACTGCAGGCATCCTTCCAGGCCCATCAGCAGACAGTGGCCCGGACCTCATGCCCAGAGAGGTCAATGTTTGGGGTTCGTACTCAGGGTTAACAGCCAAGGTGGGCATGCGGGGCTTTCTCCCTCTCTAATTTCTTCGGAGCACAGCAGATAAATAGCTCCAGGTGAAGGCCTGCACATTCTTTACGCAGCAAAACGTGCTGTCGGTGCGAGGAGGCGAATGTGTGGCCCGGGGCACCATGTGCAATGTAATGTGTCTCGAGTCCCTTGCACGGGCTTGTTTGAAATATGTGTCAATAACACCAGCAGCAGCAGCAGTTTGCTGCTCAGAAAGGAAAAGGAGGTGAGCGTGGTGGGGAGAGAGGGGAAGGCAGCGTGGGGTGGAGGGCAGGTACATCCCCAGCCTCCCCCAGGAGCCTCCTTAAGCGCTGGAAACCTTCCCCTCCTCCCCACCACCAACTCCCTCTTCCTTGGTGAGATCACCCTCATTAAAGTGAATACCCAGCACAGGCACTTCCAGCAGAGATCCAACATATTTACTTACAAACTCCTTTTTATTGGAGAAGGAATAAATGATCTCTTGTAGGGAGTGGGTGAAGCCTCTAATTACTGTTGTTAAGGATGTAAACCAAACCCAGATGAAAAATTACGGGGGATTGACTGTCTTCCTCCTCTTGCTTTCTGTTCTAGACAAGATTCAGGTCTCACTGATTTCTGCAGGGTCAAAATTAGCACCTGCAAGGCCCATGTGTGGGAAGCCACTGTCCTTTTGTACAAATCTCTGTGCCACCACTGCCGTGAGAGATTGGCTTCAGCAGCACCAGCAGCTCCTGCAGGGCAGGTGTTCAGCACAGAGATTCCCCATCTCTGGATATCTTTGGATCAAGAGTGGGTACCTTTCTGAGGGAGGTGATTCAGCAATGGCCAGTGGTGTAGAGGAGATGAGCTAATGGGTGGTCTAGCTTGGTAATTAGATACCTTGATGAATCAATGAGATTACACTGTTGTTGGAAAGGAGCTAGGCGGAATTCCTAAGCTTTTGTGACTGCCTCTCAGCAGTTCCCCTGCCCCAGCTTAGGAAAGCTGTCTCACAGGGAGGCAGGTGAATAGAACAGTGCTCAATCTTCAGTCTGGGATTCTGTGTCGCAGTGAGAATGTCCCTGTCCTGGCTTGGCCTACAGTGAGAATTGCTGGATTTGGGTGAATACAAACCTCTTGTTTTTCACCTGGCTAAATGATCCTGGACTCAAGGTGGGATACATCCCACTGGACACCTGCACTGTCAGGAACTCACACCTGAGGTATCATCAAATCACAGAACAATTGGAGTTGGAAGGGCCCTTAAGGATCATCCCATTCCACCCCCTGCCATGGGCAGGGACACCTTCCACTATCCCAGATTGCTCCAAGCCCCGTCCAAACTCACCTTGGACACTTCCAGGGATGCCCAGGCAGCATTGCTCTTCCATGGCCAGTGGAGTCCAGCACATGACTCAACTTCTAATTAAAACACATATCTTGACAAGGCCAAATTCCTTGTGTCTTAATTGTGCCAAATTCGTTCCATTGAACACATGGGACACGTAGGATGGCTGGCTCAGGTCTGTGAGTTTCTGATTTCCAAATGTTATTAGTCAGTATTAGTAGGAAAAGCAGGTGTAAGAAAGAGTTCCTTGAGGGCACTGGATGTTTCTGGTCGATGCCTGGGTGCACCAGAGCAGAGAAATGTTCCATCAAGCCTCCAAAACCAGGGATGTGTCAATAGGTGTGTCCGTGCGTGGGCACACGCAGGAAGGGAAGGGAACAGAAGGCAGAGAACATCTGGTGGTGGCACCAAGGGTAAACACGCTCTCGTGTTCATGGCTTTGCTTCCACTGCCATTTTCAGCCTTGCAGTTGAGCAATTCCTTCCAAAGGAAGCGTCCTCTTCTCCCTCCTGGTCGGTTGTAAATGGGATGAGGTCCTGTAGGTGAAGTGCTTGGAAACCTTTAAAGCCCTGGCACCTTTGTGCTGTCAAATCTCCAGGTCTTCCTTCTTTGTGTAAAATAGCTGATCCTTTCTTATTCCTGCTAAACCCCCTTCCATTCCTCTGAACCTTGATGATAATTTGTGAAACTGAGTTCCATTAATTAATTAATTAATTAATTGTAATAAACCCTAGAGTTGTGCAGGTCCTTCTAACACAGTAGTTATAACACCTGTATACCACTTAGCATATTGTTCCTGTAAAAATCCTTGAAAACTGAAATTTCTCTTTTCCAGGCTGTATGGACAGTTGGAAATTCCTTTATTTCTTAATCAAAAAAAAAGTTGCTAAAATCTTGAGTGATGTGTTCAGTTAAATATTTCTGGCTAGTCAAAATATCTCCTTTAGACTCCTACTTTTCCACATTCTGGTGCATTCTCACTGGCACAGGTTGCCTGGAGAAGTGGATGTCCCATCCCTGGAAATATCCATCGTCAGGTTGGATGGGGCTCTGAGCAACCTGGTCTGGTTCAAGACATTCCTGGTCGTGACAAGAAGGTTGGACTAGGTGACCTTTAAAGGTCATGGACAAACCATTTCTGGACAAACCGTTCCCACACAAACCATTCCATGGTTCTCTAATTCTATATTTAGGGTCTAGAAGCATGGGAAAGCTGAAAAACAGGGAGGGAGCAGCCTCCTTGTTGCTTCTGCAGTTCTTTGGTGGGACAGCTTCTGCAGAGGCTGCGTGGTTCCTGTGGCCACTCAGGCTCCTCAGACCCCACGTGAGATCCATGGGTGATTGTCTCCAGTGGAGCTTCCTTCCCACAGCCTCGTTTTGTCACTGCTCAGATCTCCTGTGAAACCGAAATATGAACATTGCATAATCCCCCAGATCCATCCGTGCTTCAGCTCTGCAGGGAGCAAAGAGAAATCCAAGCTGGAAGGAATCCATCTGCTAAGCTGAGTGACCCTGCAGCTTTATTATTATTATGATGATTATGATGAAGAGGAGGGCTCATCTCTGGTTTCTAAAGTAAACACGGGAGGCATCTTGGCAGAGGGACGTGCAGCAGAAAGCTGGGATTGCTTTCCCAAATTCTTGGCTGCTTCCCTCGCTGCATGTCAAAGCTGGTATCTTTGCCTAACAGTGATCACCCCTCCACGAGCTGATGACTATCTGGCAGCCTGTCTGCAGCTCCCCAGCCACTTTCAGAAAGAAATCATTAAGGCTGGGCTGCAGCTCAGGGAGACGTGCAGGTGCTGCTGCTGCCGGCTGTCACCCGGAGAGATTCCCGACTCTGGGAGACTCCGTGCCCCCAGCCCCAGAATCTTATTCCATCCCCTGAGTCAGAGGTTAGGGTTAGTTTCTGCTTCCTCAAGGACAACTCCCTATCTACTTTCTTTCCTCAAAATCTCTCCCCTCCTGCCTGTAATTGGGATGGTTCAAATTGAGAGACAGAATGGTTCGGGGTGACCTCATCGTGGCCTTCCAGGACCTGAAGGGAGCTGACAAGACAGACGGAGAGAGTATTTACAGGAGCCTGGAAAGGCAGGACAAGGGGAATGGGTTCAAACTGACAGAAAGTGAGTTTAGATGGGGTATTAGGAAAA
>WBMZ01003626.1:0-161258 GCA_013400975.1 Atrichornis clamosus | reverse complement strand
GGGATCGCGGAGGCGCCGCCCCTCGCCGCCCGCCCCGCCCCGGCTCACGGCGGGCGGGGAACTCGGGGTTGCGCCTGCCCGCGCCGGCAGGGCCCGGTGGAGTTGGGGGCTTGGCCTCTTGGCGGAGCTTGTTCGCCCGCATAAGCTCCTTGGCGGGGGGAGGCTGGTTTATCGCTATCTCCGCGGCCGCCAGGCCCTGCCGTGCCCGAGAGGTCGTTGCTCGACCCCTTCCCAAGTTAGACCAGTGCCACAAGAGCTGAAGGATGAGCTGAAAGACTTGGGGGTGATTGTTGATTAAAAACTCAACGTGAGCTGGCAGTGTGCCCTCGCAGCCCGGAAAGCCGATGGAACCCTGGGCTACATCACACGGAGCATGGCCAGCAGGTTAAGGAATGTGGTTCTGCCACATTCTGGCTCCTGTGAGACTCCACCTGGAGTGCTGCGCACAGTTCTGATGTCCCCAACATAAGAAGGACGTGGAAATGTTGGAGCAAGTCCAGAAAAGGCCCCGAAGTTGGTAAGAGGACTGGAGGACCTCCTTTATGAAGACAGACTGAGAAAGTTGGGGCTGTTCAGCCTGGAGAAGAGAAGGTTGTGTGGAAATCTCATCGCAACCTTCCAGTATCTGAAGGGTCCTGTAGTGAAGCTGAAGAGAGACTCTTCATCAGGAGCTACAGTAATAGGACAAGGAGTAATGGGTACAAATTCAACAAGGAGAGATTTAAGTTAGATATTTGAACAAAGTTCTTAATTGTTCTAGTGGTGAGATGCTGGAACAAGGGAGTGGTTGTCCAGGGAGTTTGTGGATGCCCCAACCCTGGCAGTGTTCAAGGCCAGGTTGGATATGGCCTTGAACGGTCTGGTCTAGTGGGAGGTATCCCTGCCCATGACAGGGGATTGGGACTTGATGATTTTTAAGGTCCATTCCAGCCCCTTAACATTTTATGATTCTATGTGTTTCAGGATGACATCATTGGACATGATAAGACATTCTTCCATCCATAGCTAAGCAGCTGCTTTTGTATTTATGAGAAATGTGTGTTTCTAAAGTGTCCTGGACATAGTGAACGGCACCATACCGAGTCTGGGAGCCCAAGTGGATTGTACAGCTGAGTGTTAACAGTGTGTCCTCTATGAGCAAGTGTTAAACCACACTGTGAGACTCCTCTAAGTTACATCAGGAGTCATTGCCTTGAAACATGAACATGGCCTTGAAAATTTTGAATAAAGTGACTTTTGTAAGAACATAGAAACCTTTCTGTAATTGTGAATTTCAGAGTAGTAACAGAATGACTTGGGAACAACATTGCAGAGAGAAGAATAGGATAGACATTGAAAGAAAGAAAATTTTATTGTTCAGGTCTGAGCTGGTTGGAAGAGGTGTGAAGGTATTTTGTCTGACTGAGGGATAAGAAATTACATTAACCTGTTTGCAATCTGTGAACAAATTGAAGCAATACCTAGTGCAGATAACTTTAGTATATGATGATAAAATATAAACCTCCTAGTGTATTTGCATCACTTACATGTGTATTGAAAGAGAGACAGATAATTTTTCTTTGTAATGGTATGAAATTGATGATACAAAATCATACAAAAATTAGGACAGGTTTCAGAAAAGTAGTAGTTTTGAGTCAGTCCTGTCTTATTTATTCCTGAAGACTGTGGAATTATATTGCTGGAGCAGTGTTGCAAAGGAAAAGAACAAGGTTTGTAAAAGATGTCATGAAAAGTTCTTATCCTTTTTATTTGTATCAAGAGTTCAACCCACAAAATGCAGTTGCTTCATGGGAAGGAAAGAGAAGTGGGGAAGCAATAGGACGAAGCAGAAGATTTCTTTCTTCTGCAAAATGCTTCACTTGCATTCTGGTTCTACCAGCTGTTCACCTTTTCTGAAAATTGGCCTTCTCAAAGCTAATGGTCCTTAGTCATGTAAGTGCTGGAAAAATTATTTCCCTGTATGATAATGCCTTATTATGGCACAGGCTACTGAAGTGGACATGAGCAAAGTCAGTGACACAGCTCTTCCAATGAGACAGCGCTGACTAAGCACCTGAGAAGCACAGTCTGAGGAGCTGTAGCAGGGACACTGTCTCAGTCGACTGGGTGGCATCACGATGATTATATTAATTTTGCCTATGTAGATATACTTGCAAATACCATTCCTGGGCATGACTAAATTTCTGGCTTGCTAACATACATGCGTTGTACTAGAGGAGAGTTTGTGTTAGACAGCATCAGCATGGCCAGTTCTTCACGGTGTGTTGAAGGCTGGGAAGAGTGAGGGCAAACAAAATAGTCTGTGGAAGACAGGAACCAAATCCAAAGGAGGGTGGACTGATCATAAAAAATAAGGACTGATTTTTCAGACTTGGAAAGTTGAGTTTTGGTGCTATATTTTATAGCAGTTGTGTTTGCAAGAGGTAAAGGCACCATTGTTTTAAAGCCTAAAACAAGGGGATAATAGAGCCATGGATAGCAAGGAAAGTGGAAGAGAAATGACAGAAAGGAAAGAAAATATGGGAAGAAGGAAGGCCTGAATTCACACCATCTTGCACTAAACTACTTTTTTTTTTAGCTTTTGTGATTAACTGCAGTACAAGCTTGAGATCTGACAGTTTAGAGTGTTGAAAGTTTGTTTCTTCTTTTTCGCTAGTATTGCATTATGATTTGTGTTCACTTTGAAGAGACAAGGCACAGTCCTCTGATTTTATTCATGATAGTGGTAGCTGAGTTGGCACTCTGAGAAGGTAGGCCATAAAAAAGCCTCCCTAGACGATTCAGACATGGTGCAGAATATGGCTCCTTCCTACATCCATGGAAATAATTCCAGTAGCAGGATAAGTGGTCACAGGGAGAAAAGGGAATTGAAGGCAGGGAACTGAATGCCAAAATAAGTATTACTGAATTACTCATAGCAGGATGGCTAATGCATTTTAAATTGTCTGATGGAATTTATATACTTTGCATGAAAGGAGAGAAGCTTCCCCTAGAGACTGAAGCAGCCAAAATTTCAGACAGACGTCATGAGAGAAATTAATTCTTTTTTTTACTAGAATGAGTTTTCAGTGCTGCTGAGAGGGACCTGTTTTCAAAATAACTTGCAGGTCTTACACTTGTTGCATCAGCAGTGAATCAGCACACATCAAGCAAGAAAATTATCATGACAATGTTTGCTGTCAGTGCAAGTAGGGAGCTCCCTGGCAAAGAAGAAAAGCCTGAGTCATTCAAAGACATTCAAAGAGTTGCAGTGGCTGCTAGTTTAGTACTACTGTCAGGAGTCTGGACTGATGTGGAGGGATAGTATCCCTGCTAGTTACATCTGCAGTGATGGTCTGAAAACAGTAATTATATCACCTCCTCCATACAGCCAGGACAGGCTTGGCATAGGCAGTGTAGATGACAAACAGATTTGGTAAACATTGCATGGATGTATTTATTATTGTTGTTGTTTGTTGTTGTTGTTGTTTTTTTTCTTGTAATAATTTCTAGATTAAAAACTTTCTATCAGAAAGGTCTATCTACCGATGCCTCTGCTATCTACTATGGCAAATAATGCACTGATTCACTGCCTTTTCTTTTTCCCTCCTGTCCTTCACTGGCCTGAGGGTTTCTCTTGGGCCTGAGATCCAAGACTCAAAATTGATTTAACTTGCTAGAGCTCATTCTGTGTAGGAGGTTTTACGGCCTGAAAGACAACTTTAGTTATGCTTCTTTTTTTTTTTTCTTTCTTTTTCTTTTAATTTTTTAAATTTTGAGTATCAACTAATCTACTGTTAATGAAGTGGAACTCTAATTTTCNAACTTTAGTTATGTTTTTTTTTTTTTTTCTTTCTTTTTCTTTTAATTTTTTAAATTTTGAGTATCAACTAATCTACTGTTAATGAAGTGGAACTCTAATTTTCATTAATCCTTAGTAAAAGTTGTATTCCTTTGTTTGTTTCTTTTCTGTAGTCATTTGATATTTTGTGATGATGAACAGGCAGCTGTTGACAGACACAACATGTATAATGAAGGAAACTGATGTGCTGCATGAGTATTGTTCATACAGGAACACTGCTCTTCGGGCTTGACTTGTGAAATTGTTTCACACAATACTTCTACCTGAAGGGAGAAGAACAAGGAAGAGCAGTCTCACAGGAGCATACTTTTCCTGCAAGCCACAGCTCAGCTTTTCACGCTCAGCAGATTCAAAACAAGAGTTTATCCTTACTGTACACTTCCTCAGGCTGAAACATCAGACCTTCTAAGGTTTGCTTTCCATGGAGATGCTTCACAGGACATGTTCTCTGGTAGGGTAATTTGTTTCTCTCTGATCAGCATCTGGTTTAGCTGCTGTATACAGAATTCCTACAAGCAGGAAGATCTAATAAGGAGCATGACAGAACATTGTTCATAATTGTATTATTGTATTGTCAGTATTTAAATACTGACAAGCTTGTGATTTTTCTTTCAGTGCCATGGTACCTCTGAGTTTATGTGCTTAAAGCTTATGGTTTAGGTCTTGCAGAGTTTTTTAGTGGAAGAAAATAGGTGGAGGAAATAATTGTTCCCTAACTTCTCACTAGCTTGACAGGTAAACCCAAAGAATTATAATATATTAAATATATGGGTACAAATTGCAAGAGGGGAAATTTAAATTGGATATTAAGAAAAAAGTCTTTATTGTGTGGGAGATGAGGCTCTGGAACAGGTTGCCCAGGAAGGTTGAGGATGCCCCAACTCTGGCAGTGTTCAAGGCCAGGTTGGATAAGGCCTTGAGCAACCTGGCCTAGTGGGAGGTGTCCCTGCACATGGCAAGTGGGGTTGGGACTAGATGATCTTTAAGTACTCTTTCAACCCCTTAACATTCTGATTCTATGACAATCATAAAGAGAATTATTTGCAGTAAGTTAATGCATTATCTGCACATATCAATGCACGGCATCAATGTAACACGGATGGTGGCAGGAATGGTGAGAAGACAGGTGGTTTATGTGGTCAGGAAGTCAAATTATACCTGAGAAGCTCGCTGAAATGTGGCCTATGCCACAGAAATCTCTGCAAGTCCCTGCTTTTGATATTTGTGACTCTGTGGGTATGTATGACAGTGACAGGAACTCTAGCACCTCCTAGGGATCTACAGGCTGTGAAAACTCTCTTTCCATGAAGAGACCCTTGGTGTGGGACTGACAGTGAGGCCCATGAGTGGACATGTCAGCTAGTGCCAAAGGACACCGGTCCTACACTTGGCACAGCAGAACTCAGCAGTGCTGCCCTTTGCTGAGCATGCAATGTGTTTCTCTAACACAGAGATTTCAATCCATCACTTCTTTTTCCCCATGGTCTGGCTCTGCTCCCAGCTAGGGAGGTCACTATTTCTTGAGCCTTTACTTTTAGGGTTGGCCCTTCCCTTGTAGTACCAACTCAGGACATCTTGTGAATTGGCAACAAGCTGCTTCTTCACGGCTTCTGCTTCCTACCTTTGCTTATGCAAACTGCTACTGCAGTTCCCTCCAGCTTGTCCCCCCTTGCCTGGATGCAGCTCTGCTGTTTCCAGCTGGTGTCCTTAGCACAGACCCTCCACTGCGCCTACTGGTGCGGCAGGGATGTGAGGGTTTGTTTGCCCTAACCCCGGAGGTCGCTGTAGGCACAGATACAGAGGTAGATATTGATACAGGCACAGGTATAGATATGTGTGTGCTTGTGTGCCTGCATCATTTTTTTCCTAGTTGTTTCTAAGAGATAATTATGCTCATTTTGTACCACGAGTGGGCAGAGGTAGCATTTTCTACTGCTGTTTTCAAAGTCAATAATGGTGTTTTGCCTTAAAGAACAGTTTGTTCAGACAGACACAAATATTTCCTCATTTCAGATAGGAACCCATCTGGGGCTGTCTTCAGTAGCCTATACCAACATCTCCAATAAAACACTGGGTAGCTTCCCCTTGTCTCCAAGAAGCCTTATGAGAGGGAGACCAACAGTCCTGCATTCCAAGGATGCAAACAAACTTGGTGGGGTGATATGTTCTCAAACTCTCAATCTCTACCCTCTCTACAGGACCCTTTCCTTCAGTAATATATTAGCTGAGGTGTTTTAAACTGACCTACACAGCTGATTCAGTTCTTTTTTTTCCTGAGTGTTGCAGGGAGAACCTGTTCACTTCACACAACTTAAAGCAATTTGGGATCTGAGTGCTTTACTGATCTCTCAACAACATGAAATTAAGCAGCAATCAGTGAAGTGTTGCATTTGAGATCAACAGTAGTAATACAACAGGTAAACTCCCAAACTAGACATATGCCAACATTAATAAGTGCCATAAAATTTCTAAACCCCTTCTGTAACAAGTGCAGAAGAGATTTCTGAAGTGCTACAAGCCGTTCCATAGGAAAGACATGCATTGTGTAAAGCCCTGGTGAGAACTCATTTAATAGCTATGGTATAAACACCCTTCTTTGCATAGTCTGTGTGTCCAGATGAATTTGCAGGGATGTCCTGCAACTGTGTTCAATGCATGGCCTCCAAGGGCAGGGACAGCCCCCTGGGCACAGGGTCTTGGTCTCTAGACTTTAAAGGTCTAGTAAAGCCAAAACCTTGAATTAATTTGCTATATTGAGGTAGAGTAGTCACTAAATGTCCAAAAACAGTGTGTATGATTTCTGTGTAGATCAGATAGATTTTAGTAATTTGCATAATGAGAGCTGACAGGATGCCTTAATGTTCCTATCCGAGAAGCTGGAGAAAAACCTAATGAATTTTTATAGCTAGGAGACCTATTCTGTTGGCTAATAGCAACTACCTTCACACCACTACAAGAAAAAAGTGGTAGACTTAAATCAGTAGAGCGAGTAATCAGTAGAGCAGTAATTTTACCCTAATTCTCTTGTTTTTTCATAGTGAAGTACGAAACCCAGATAGTAACAGATGATGTACCTTTTTATTTTTAAAGGAAGGTAATTTACAAGTCAATTATGAAGGAATTAAAATTGCTGTTCTAAAATAAACCAAGTACATTGTGTTGTTTATGACTGATGCTCTTAGTTATTTGTCATTATGTTTGCTTTTTTTGTTCAGCAATTTACAGTGGGTCTCCTGCATATCATTGCAAAATTAGCCTACTTTGCCAGATAATAAATACTCTTATCTCTTTGCTAAACAAAAGACTGCATAAAATGAATAATAGTAGTATTAGTATGTGAAAAACTTTGTGCTCCAAAAAGCCATTTTAAGTACACTTGAGCAATAATTACAGGCAACAATGCCTCTGCTCCTTGAAATTTATCATAGAAATTGTGGCAGCACTAAACTTGGTTAAAGTCTGGAATAGTTTAGAATGCCATCTACTTAAAGATATTGCCAAAACACATCTGCCCCTGTTAGAAATAAACACACAAAATTACCCCCAAAAGCTGAAAATGTGCTTATTTTCCTCTGTTTTCATATTTTGGTTTCTGGAAACAAAGTATTCCCACATAATAATTATTATTATGAATGCACCTATCTGTATGAACCACATGGACTCCAGTTATACAATATAGAGAGAGAATAATATAGCAAGAGAACAAAGCTAAATGTTTTGTCAAGAGCTAAATGTAGTGTTTGGGCCCAGATGCCATATCATGGGTGAGTGTTATGCCACTGTGCATAACACCCCTTGGCACAATGCAGATCAGTTTTTAATTCATGCTAGCTTTATTTTTTCTACTGAAGACACAAAATAGCATCAATTTTGGCCTTTTAACACAAGCTTGTCTATTATGCTTGGGAAGGATTACTTATCTTTAAAATCGTGGCAATTTTGTTACATCAGAGTATGAGACTGATGGTCAAAAAGTACATTACCCCCACCTGTGCACCATTTAAGGCTATCAGTCAAAATCATGCTATGTCAGTAAGGAAAATAATGTTAAATAATACAAGTGATTCCCAAGGCAACTAATCCCTAGGGGACAAGATACGAAAACATTTGAAAATAATTCTAATGATATCAAAGTCAGTAAATCACACAGATGCATTGTACACCCTCACAGTACACACTGTGAGTGGTTGGTTCACAACCTGTAAAGTTGTAGGCTGAACACAGACCAGCTGCTGGATTGCAGACATCTTATTTTTCATCTGTTCTTACTGGTAAATATGATGCTGATTGTTCCTTTTGTTTCCATGCTTCATAAGATGACATGATAAAACTGGGACTAATAATTACCGAGATGCTCTGTACAACACATGCTGGACTTAACTGCACAGGGTTTGGGAATTTTTTGAGTCTACCATGTTCAAGCAATGTGTCCAATGGATTGTCTAAACCGTAATATTTACCACACTTTAGAATATGTAAGTGAATAAAATGTGAAAGTGTGAGTTAGTTTTCCACGTGGACGGTTTTGGTTTTGCCTAATATTTAACATCAATCTTGTTGGTCATTGTCTGATAGTAACTGATGCGTCACTGCAGCCAAGCTCCACCACAAAAGAGGTTCTGTGTACTCAAGCTGGGCAGCTGGTGTAAACCTGTGTGAGATGCTAAATATTACTCCTCTTTCACATAAATGTGAAAAACTTCCCATTTAATTTAAAACATCCTGAATACCATTATTTCATATTGGAAATGCAACTGAGATTTATTTCAGTAGTGGCAGACTACCATTCTTTGCTTGCCAGTAGACAAGCAATTTCTGTTCCAGAAATCTTCAGAAAAGCTATTGCTGTCTAAATGAAGAAAGGTACACACAGAGAGATTTTAAAGTGTGAATTTACATCCTCACACCTTATTTTCCTCATGTATAGTTAGGTATTGCTCTGAGTTTCAAAATACTCAGAAACTAACGCTTAGGAGAACTATTAGTTAATATTTGTTAAACTGATCCCTAGTGAGCCAAAAATTTTCATTTGCTTGTTAAGTGACTCAATCACCATCATTAAACCATCCATTAGTGCACAACTGTGATTTGTTCTCAGTTTACTTCTGATTAAATAAACAGTAAAAATATCCTAACTTCTAACAAAGTGATTCATATATCAATTTTTAATTTTAATTTTTTTTCAAAGCAATGCTGATCTCGCTTATAAAAGGTCACATAAAGTCAAGTCTTTCCTGTTTTGTAATGACATCTCAGTTTTTATGGATTTAAGTAGCTCTATGAAGCTACCATTACAGTAACTGTCTCATATTAGACTCATTCCTTCTTGTTAAGACTTTGAGAATTTACTTAAAGGTAGGAGTTATAGATCCCTACTGACTTTCTCCTATGAAGTCTGGGCAGCCATTTTTACAAAGCATTACAAATTAATTAGAGACAATTGAGTCCCGGCTGCTTCACATTGCTGAGGCTGCTCAGAAGGCTTGTGTGATCTTCTTCAAGGACATGTGGTGGCTGTTGTATTTGTTTGCCGTCCTTGACATTTCTACCCTCCAATATTTCAGGCATCAACAATGAGTCTCATTAAATCCTTGGTAAATAAAAGCTGTAAATGCAGCGGTGGGAGGAGATGATGGGTAGGTGCTGAGCTCTGGCTGCAGCAGGTAGCATAGTCCATGTGTGCCATTAGGAAATGTGTGTGGGGGCACATTGTGAAGAGATAGGGCTCCTGCCCTCTCAGTTGCTCCCATATGCTGGTTATTAGGATATTTTCATCAAAGAGGTCATTAATGGACCAGTCCTGCTCTATTGGTAGTCAGTCTGTGCCATCCAGTGAATTGGTTGAGGGGGAGGAAGAGGAAAGGAATCTTTCAGTAATGGTATCTTAACAATCATAGTTTCTATTTCAGTATAGATGAAGGGTTTTGAAATGTTACACTTTTAAGCCAGAAGTGTATAGTATAGCAAAGAACAACTCTTCAGAGCTGGGTTAGGCGTATTGCTCCATATTTGTGCAGCCAAACTGTGTGTAGATTGACTTTTAGAGGTGCTGAGGAAATCTAAATTTCTATGCCTGCTGTAGGTATACAGCACTGAAGGCACTTTATTGAAGTGCCTAACAATTATGGCTCCAAGTTTGAAAATGTGATCCTTTATAAAGAAGCACAGAGACTTAGCATGATTATCTTTCCATGGATTTATGAGTGTAGTCTTTGGTTACAGTATGCTTCATACAGCTGTTGTGCCTTTTCTCTTCAGCTCTGAGTATTGCTAGTGGAAAGTGAAAAATTCTATGTAGTGAGTTTTTAGAGCAGCTCATGATGGATTGAAAAGACTTGATTTCTCTTAGGGGTATGTGCCAGAGAAGAATTGGAAGTATCGAATAAATAGAACTAGTTGCACATGCGGTCTGCATTTCTGCAGTATAAGTATAAAACACCAGAAGCATTTACAAAAATATTGTCTAACAGAAAGCAATCAGCTGGTCAGAGCCACCAAAACAAATCAACAGCAGGAAGGTCACAGCAGTTGCAACTAAATAAGCATGTTAACATTTCGGTTTAATTTATAAGATTCTGACAAGGGAGAATCTAAGAATCTTTCAGGGATAATTTTGTGCAATTCTCTTCAAAGTTGAAGAGTTGTAGGCTGCCCATGTTGTAGGGAGGCACTATTTTTGTAAGATACTGCAAGAGGCCTTGAAACTCTAAGAATTCTGGTTTTCATATCTAAAGATGAAGGCAACTATACAGGGAGATTTCCCAAAACACGTAGTTTTCAAGTCCCTCACACGTTAAATGTAAGTTAGGTATGGATGTGCTGTTAAAAATATTACTTGAATTTTTATTTGGAAGTTGAAATAGATACATTCCTTTTCAAAAGCCTGCAGGAACTGATTTCTTCCCTCTCATTTGTTTCTTTACTAGCTCTACATAATTTATTCTGGGAAAAAAAATAGAGAAACCTTCGGTACTGAAAGCATTTGAAAAAATGTGGTGAGTCAGAGGAAAAATGTATTGCATCCATCAACAAGGGATGTACAGGGTACATGGAGGCAGTACAGAAAATGGTACATATCAATGTACATAATTGTTCCTTTGCCTGAACTGGAGCATGCTCCCAGCTTGATAGAGATGGGCAGGGATCTGGTATTTAAAATCATAGACCTTTCCATACCTAATACAGCACCAGGGTCTGCTCACTACATCTATGCATAAATGTTGCTAAAAAGCAAATATTTATGAACTTAAACACCACAGGCTGAGCAGAGATTGCTAGATGCAGGAATGCACTTCAAGGAGGACTCAGCTACTCTCTGAATTGAGGTTGTTCTCCATTCTACAGCTGTCAGTGGACTGGCCCAGTTTTCTAACCCCCATTTTAGCCAGGGATTGCTGGGAGTTTAAGGGAAACAGCTGCCAGCAAGAGTTGAATGTAGATGGAGTATAGAGGAGACAAGGCACCTTAGCTTCACGCTGCTAAAATGATGTAAATCCCACCAACCCTGCCCAGGAATGAACCTGCTTGAGCCCTGCTGTTCTCCTACCGTGTTCTACTCTGTGAAATGGCATCAAAGCCAGGAATGGGAGGAGCGGTTCCTTAACAGAACAGGACAGATACTGCTGGCTGTGAAGCCACCCCCATTTTTCCTTTTCATGAGCAGTTTTAAGCCTTCTTCACTTGGTTATGAACTCTGTCTCTCGTGCTGGGTCTAGCACAGTCAGACTAGAAAACAGTGACATCTGGACAACTGTTAAAATATGCCCAGGGAACACATTTGTTTGAAGAAGAAGCTGAAAAATGATTATCTTATCTTAGAAAAATATTACATTTCTGCATTAATTATTAACATTAAGATTATTAAATATTAACATTAAAAGAATATAGTAATATTATTGCATTAATAAATATTAATGTCAAGTTTCTGCATTTTTAAATATATGTTTAAAAGTTGCTCAATTATTGTAGCATAGTAATCACAGATTCTGCTGCAGTTGCTTTATAATATCTTATCCTTCATAGGTACTGAGTAGTGAGGATTTTTGCTATGAAGAGCTGAGGAGTACAAAAGCCTTAACAGCTAAGCTGTGTAGTAACCATGGCTTTTAAAATAAGGGCTGATATCTTTCTCAGTCTTTCATTTCTATCATTAAAAAAACAATGAAAGTAATCCTAAACATTTTCTTTTTCCCTTCTCTCCATTTTCTATTGTCTTTCTTTATAATCTTTCTTTTCCATGTCCTCAATTTTTTTTTGTCACCATTTTAAATCCTAAACTTTTTAATAGGCGAAATAACATTTCCTATTAAAAAGCAAAACAAAACAAAGCAGCAAAACTAGTTTTGGACATTTCTCCTTGATTTTCTGGATATTTTTAATTTCCAAGCGTTTCTTCTCTGATACTTTGTTTCTCTTATGAAATTTGGAATCAGTCTTTTACACTTTCTCTCACTCATGTTTATCTTTTCCAGTTATCAATGTCTTTCTTTTTGCTCTCTCTAAGCCTTCTAAACCTGTTTAACTCTGTCTTCTGTCTGGTTTATGTTTGAGAATCATGAATGATAACATCCAGAACATGACAGAAAATGTTCAGGTTGACTTCCAAGACTGAAAGACAGTCCCTGGAACACATAAAAGAGAAGGTATCATTGGTGTGAAGGATAGGCTCAGGGAACAGTTTCAGTTGATCAAAAAGTTCTTGATCTTGGAGAACCTCAAACAGAAGATAGGCAATGGATGTGCTTATTAATGCCTTTGGTGAATCAGGTTAATACCCATAGCTCCATTTTACAAGTACAGACAAGAAAAATACCATTCGTGGTCTTAAAGTTGTTGTTCATTTAGGCTTTATATGCTTACATAAGATTTCTGAAGGACAAATTTCATCAAAACAGAGAACAAGGTTTACAAAGATTAATTTCTAATTGTGCTAAGACATATCTCAATTTACTAACCTAAACGAAAAACAGCAGCCTGATTATCAGTTAGTGAGTACCCACAGTTTTTGCATAGCTCATGTGCAGCAACTAAACTCAGTGGCTCTGGCAAAGAGACCAACTTTATTAGAGTAGCTAAAGTTAGGCGATCAGTTTTGAAATGTTTTTCTGCAAGAGCTTGCTACAAGTTGCATAGAAAAGCTGGGAGAGCCATCATTCAAATCTAGGGTTTCCAGGCATGAACTCTGTTTATTGATCATGGGTCAGCCTTGGGTTTTTAAATTACATAGTGCAGTGGCCCTATGGATAGTCTTACATCTTACAAACTACAAACGGGCAAGTAATTTTGTAACAGGTAAATAATAATGCATCATGTCCAAGTTTTCATTGGATGTCTCTGTCATAAGGTCTTTTTCAGCTTGCATTCCTGCAGAGGTATCATTACAGAAGCTAAAGTAACATACCTGGCAGAGGCCTATAAGGATGTGGCTGGGTCTGTTTTCAGTTTAGCTTCATGTCATCTGAAAGCTAGATTAAGTCTATGCTTACACAATAACCTCTTTTTGCATTGCCTATCAGTATCTCCAAATTCCTTCCCAGATCTCAAAAATACAGTGGAAAAACCACGTCTCTATATGAGAGGCAGAAGTGAGGTCCAGAGAAGTGGGGTGGTTGGCTTGTGCTGTAGCCAAAAGCAGGTGCTGAACCTTCTTGCTCTCCTGCTGCTTGGCAGATCTTTGGGCCACGGTGCCTGGCCTCAGCAGGATGGCTGCCTGGATAGGGGTGAGTGGCAGCAGCAGAAAAGAGACCAGTACAAAAGCAGAAAAGCTCAGAGATGACTCACCTGCCTTTGATGTTGCAGCTTCAGGAGAAGGTGTTGCCTTTCCAGGGTTGAGCAGGGATCTGTGTGAAGCCTGCCAAAGGAGGAGAAGGGTGAGACGCAGCAGAGTTCATCTCCAAGGTTGTATCCTTGCTGCTCAGCAATGGTACATTCATTAGGCCTTAGCAGTGCTGGAGTGGAAGGAAAAGCAGCTACAACCTGAGCTCATTAAGCTGTTCAGGAGGATTGAGATTGCGTGGTGAGTGAATAAAAGATGAACATGTCAAAATACCATCACCTAAATTTTAACTGGCTTTCTAATCAGATTCACTGGTGAATAGGAAGAACAAATTTTCTTCTTGGGATTACCTTAAATCAATTCAAGTAATGTTAAGAAAATACTACAAAAGATGCTCAAAGAAACCGAAATATTCACCTGCAAGATTCCTGTCTGGTTTTATCTTTTACAGTGATTTCTGCTTTTGCTGTGATTTAGAAATGGAAAATTATTAGCATAAGCTCTATATGATCAATCAGCTATGAGGATAAACCTGACACCTGTTCTGGGGTGCTTGTTTTTATTGGCAGGAGTATTTTGTAGTGATCCAAGTATCCTAAACAGGGCAGATGCTGGGAAGCTATCACACCTAGGCAATGTGAGACAGGCAATGATTGTGATCTGATTGCCATTCTAAGCCTTGGCTTAGGCCATGGGTTAGATATTGAGGGTTTGGCTTTGCTCCCTCTCTTTGGAATGTTGCAAATAGAAATAAAATTAATCTTATAAATACAAATAAAAACTGACACAGAAACACCAAGAACCTAAAGGTTTTATATATATGCATTTCATAATATCTTTCATTAACAGTTTTGTCCCCACAAAGATACACTACAGCTTACTGGCAAGGCCACTGTTGGCTTCTTCAAGACACAAGCCAGATTGATCTGTTCTTGCCTGTTTCCACATAGATTGTAACATTTCAATAAGCTCATGTTTTAAAAGGCTTGCAAACAAACCTTTCTCTTCCCTTGCCCTTCCCTCCGCTGCCCAGCTGCTGCTCTTTCTTCACAGCAGACATGGTGCTGTGTCCCCAGTTTGAAATGGAAAGTAAAATGACCGTTTTTAATGAGGTGAAAAAACCCACAGACTAGACTGTCTCCAAACCTCTGTGCCTCACAGCAGTACTTGAGACATTGACAGTGTCTTGGTCCAGCTACGTGTCAGCTTTTTCAGATACTTGGTGTTTCTAGGCCAAGTCTGCCTAAGCAGAAGAGATTGCACTGTCACCCGTGGTGAATGGTGATCTATTACAGGCAGCAACCCGGTATGCACATCTATTTTAATAGATCTGGAAAGCTCCTCAAGTCAAAGAGCTCTGGAAGAGGGAGGGTATTCCAGACTTTTTTTGAAAAATGATTCTCATTCTTGAGGTTCTGCTAAATCTAACATTGACCTTTCCAATTCTGCAATTCTAATGGTGTATGTTATAACTAGCTATGAATCTGATCCTAAAGAAGAAAAAAAAGAAGGAAAACACACTCATAAAGCGGAGAACAAATTAATGCCTAAACAGTTTAAATAAATGCCATATTAAAATAAGCAATTTCAGCTATCATTCTTGTGGAAAAGTTTTGAAAGAATTAAATGAAACTGTAATGTTATCTCAACAAGTAATAATTCATTTCAGTTCTTCGCAGTATGGAAAATCTTTTGAACATAAGCACATGTCTTCACACTTCTAAGGAAAAAGTAATAAAAGTGAAAGAGAGAAAGAAAAATCCCCACCCTACACAACTCCCAAGCTCTTCAATTAAAAAAAAAAAAGAATTTTTTACCCCACAAAGACTTTAAAATACATTTGCCTAGCAAATAATATAGTTTATTTACCCAGTCTGTTGCACAAGTCAGGTAAGTCCAGTCTTTTATATGATGAGTTCACCAGAAGTACTAAGAGAAATGCACATGCCCCAGTTAGAGTACAATGAAAGCTCTTGCTGGTCACACTGTGTATTGCAGAGCCTTCAGTTCCTTAAGTTTGTTTCAAGGTGCTCTAGAAATTTCTAAGTTCATATTTTAGTTGCATTTGGGAATAGCAACCACAATGTTAGTTCTAATTTTTTCAGTTAATTTATTCCAGAATCACTGCTCCTTAAATTTATATAACATGAGTAACCATATAGTCATTCATTTAAAAAAATGCAAAAAAAATTCTATATTGTTTTTACTGTTAGCAAATATTTTGTGACATAAAATTTTGAGATCTTTTAAGAAAAAGCAAACCTGTCATCCTCAGTATCATTATTTTCATCCAACTTGAAGATTATTAGCTGTTGACTTCCACACCTTAAGCTGGGTGGATGTCCTCTGTGATGCACAACTGGGTACTGAAAATCTTTTTTTGTCTCACTTCCAGACACCGACACAGAAAGGGAAGCAACTGAAAATGTTCTGATGAAAATATTAGACTAAAAGTCTTCCTGTTGGCATGGAGATAAGTCACTGTGCTTAAAATGCTGTCAGAAAGTCAACCTGGTTAGAAAACCATGAGCCAGTGCTCCATTAAAGCAGCACAGTTTGGGAGGAATAATTTCAAGTTTGGTTGTCATTTAATTTAATTTCATTTAATTTCATAATTTAACAAACACTAGGAAATGGAAGTAATTAGTTCAGGTATGTGTCGAGCCAGCCCCTGGAAAAGGAAGATCCTGGTTGCTCCTGTGGCCAGGACCAGCTCCGCACTTATCCTTACACTTCACTCCTCCTGACTTCTGACTGGAGACCTGTCCCCTACAACTTATAGGCAGCTATAAAAGGTCTTATTTGCTCCATAAAGTCATGTTCCTTCCTAACTGAGGAAACCTGTTTCTGATTTTTTTTTTGCAAGCTAAGATGTGGGCTTTTTTTCCAGAAGGATAAATTGTCAACAACAGGTATAGGTAAGACTGAAAAAAAATGCAATTTTCATTGCACTCTCAACACAGGAATTGCTTCTTAGGATGCTGTGTAAAATAAAAGCAAATTATCAGCAATATTTAAAAAATAGATGCAAAAGTTACGTATAGGACAATTATTTTGAATTCTGGATGCAAGAAAAGACTATGGCATTTTTCACACAGTGACATGGGTGTACGTGTATTTATCAGCTAATAATTTTTTCAAAGTATTTTTCAGTCCATTATGAAAGAATAGAAGGTGAATAGAAAGATGATTAGCAGGCAAAGGCAAACATGGGCTGATTTCCAGCTGTCTCTTCTAATAGCAGGCTGTCAGTCAGATCCAAATAATATATGTGTATTTTGCATATGTGCTTCCACAGAGACAAGTAGGAGACTTTTTGGTTTAATTCCCTCAGACCCTGAGAGCATAATGTCCATTCAGATCTACTCAGTGTACCTAAGTGCACCTTAAGTAAGTACAGAGCGTGATGATTTTTTGTTAAATTTATTTATTCATTTATTGCAGGGGGATATCCTGGAAGTATGTTATTAAATTTCTTCTGAGATAGAAGAAATGATGAAGTCTTTCCTCTCCTTGGGTTAATTTGTTGGTCTGGCAACAGGTAGCAAGAACTTCTGCTCACTCTGCAAGTACTCTGCACAGCAAATATTTGCTTTCAGAACGAAGAAACATCAGTGCCAGGTGTTTTCAAGTCATCGTGTGCTGCAGGGAACAACAAGAAAATCCAACCCATGGGCCATTCTGCAACCTTCTTCCACCTTTCCTGGCTTCATTGACATGAGCTAGAGCATATACCCATAAAACATATACCCTATTTGCAAAATACATGATGATCTCTTTTTGGTTACTGTCGTTTGGAAGAAATAAACTGTTTTCCCAAACCCACAGGAAACTTCTCTGTGAGGAACGCAGGACTGGATGAGAAATAAGAGGCATTTTGCTGATGTCTCTTGTTTTGTTGGGAAGTCATTGTCACTTCATCATGCCACACTATAAACTGTGGTTTATAGACTAATACAGAGAAACTATCCCCAAAACTACCTTAGCACAGGACCATGCTAAGTACATGGCTGGCTGTATGATTGAGAGGCTGATTGGATCAGCAGCAGCTTTAGTGTCATCTGGTTTAAATGAAGCAATTGGACTGATGCAAAGTACTTGCTTAAGATATTCCTGTTAGTTTTAAAAATAAAAGCTGAATGTTCCAAGAAAACCAGACGTCTGGGGGTATATATGTAACACATATGTGTGTTCTATTCCTATATGAGGACACACACAAGCTCACAATGTATACACATGCATAGAATCATAGAATCACAGGTGGTTTAGGTTGGAAGGAACCTTAAAGGCCATCTAATTTCAACACGCCTGCCACAGGCAGGGACATCTTCCTCTAGACCAGGTTGCTCCAAGCCCCAGCCAACCTGCACTGATGGGTTATCGACCCAAATATGTTGCTGAGCGACTCCATGATGTTACAGTATAAGTGGCTGTACAATTTAGCAGCAGAAGCCAAGCTGATGAAAGAGCGTCATGGGTCACAGCTTGGGCACTGATGAAGATTAGGCATGCTGTAAGTTAGCTCAAAGTAGTCCAAGTGCCAGGAGTGCCTGCTGTATAAACTAGCAACCCTTCTGTAAAAATACAGCACTACTGCTTGTTTGCTTTCAGTAGCTCTTTATCAACAACCCTGGTCTAATGTACTTATCTAGACTGCCACACATCAGAAAAATAGCCATCAGACCATGGCTGAAGTGCCATGGTATTTGCCCAGGGGGTTCTCTCATGCATCATATATGAAGTTTAAATAAAAGTCGCAGAGAGGATGCACATTGTTCACAATCTTTTCTGAAATTTCTTCAAACTGTTTGAACAGTAACAACAGCTTGATTACACCAGCCCATTTATTAACCCCAAAGGCACAATTTACGTGGAAGTTATCTTTACAGAATAGACTAGAGAAGAAGCAATCCCAAACAGTTGATATAATCAGTACAAAATATCCTTGCAGTTCCTGAAATGTGGAAGGCAAGTTACTGTGTGCTTTAGATCTTGTCTTCAAAATCTTGTATTTCCCTTTCGCTCACAACCCATTCCAACAGTAAAGCATTGAGGGAATGAACTTTGTGCACAGGCTCCCACTGCGCCAGTCACAACAGTGCATGTGGCTCCTGTACCTTCCCTAAAGCTGATTCATCCAGAAGAGAAAAGCACTTGAATTCTCAGAAAGGCTGGCCCGGTAAAAGAAGGGATGTTTGGCAGGAAGCATGGTGAAAAAAGCTGATTCTATAAATTTCTGGACATTCCTAATATAGTCAACTGTTAGAGAAATATTAAAAGACATTAAGTGTATCTATGAATAATGCAGCATAATGTAACTTAACATAACATAATATAACATAACATAACATAAAATAATAAAGTCTAGAGTATGTATTATATTCATACGATATAATAAGCAACATAGTATGTGGCATATATGGTATATAATATGCTATATTTTATATGTATCGTCTATCACATACTGTATATATGTGTGGATGTGTATATATAGTATATATATATAAACATCTTTAATGACAGAATCAGTCTTGATTTACCCAGTGAACCTATCAATCCAGCCCACATCCCTCTTTTCCTAGCAGTGCTTCTAAGTTTTCCTAATGGCTGCCCAGAGCTTTTGGAGCTATAAGCGGGAATTCAGCTATGCATTTGTAATGAATAGCAGGAAAATGTCTGTTGCTAATATTTCCAGTAATAGTAAAATAACTATTTCTAACTGAATTTTTATGCTAATCTTACATGTCTGTATTAGCAGTATAACTGGAAAAAAAACACCCATCCTAGAGACACTTAAAAATATTTCAGGATTATCAGGTGCATATATGAAAGCTAAACCAGGTATTTTTTCTACAGCTTATTAGCTGTTCATCTTCAGTTTATGCTACTTGCTTTTAATGTTTTTAATGCTTTTTTTTTTTAATCCCATACTAGTACTTAATCTCCATCCTGTAAATTCTCTTAATTCTTCCAGGGTAAAGGAAAAGTCCTTTGCATGTAAGACAAGCATGGCACCTTTAAAAGTCAAGCTGCAGGAGAAATAATTGAATGTAGCAGGAGCTACAGTTTCTAAATGATTGTGTGGTAAATCACAAAAAGACCCATGATAACTGCTCAGTAATTCATTCTTTGACTACATCCACATAGCACAGCAAAATATATAGTTCATGAGACGGCAACAATATCTTGTGGTCTTTGCACAAATACCGTCTGAACTTGCATAGTTGGAAATAATTTACAGGCTTTGGAAAAATGGTATTGCAGAATAACTATGCTATAGATTAAAAAAAAAAAAGTATCTGTGCAGATGCAGGCTTTGAGTTTATTCATGAATGCCTCTCACTTCTCTCTATGTTGCCCTGAGTCCCAGGTCAGCTAACCTGTGGTGATGCTACCTGTAACGCAACCTGTAAGTTCATGATGACTGTAAAGCTTTGATACACTCTAAAATTATTAAATTATCATAGTTATTAAATTATTACAATGCTTTTGTGGAGGCTGGTGTATATTTAGCTTCCGCCATGTGTAAGAATGTGTTTTTATGAACTCTCAGTCCTGTATACTTAGCCAAGGACGCTGAACTCTGACTGCATTCTTATCATGCTTTTTGTTGTTAATAGCCATGCTCCAGACCAAAATAAGCCCTCAGCTACGCCCAAACACCTTTGCTCTCTGTGTTAGATTTGCACACACCCTGGCTGCACCTGCATCTGGGCAATTGCTTGCAATTTTCCTGAGGAGCCGCAGGAGAAAGTTAATGCTCAGCTTAACTTTGCCATTAAAAGCAGTAAGTATGCTTTAGCATTCTCTAGGACAGAACAGTTACTGAAAAGATGCTCGTTTTACATGGTCTAACAAAGGATAAATCCACACTTTTGGATGAATTTTGGCGTTGGCATAATCGGTTCTCACTTCTCTGCTTATGTAAATCATCCATTGCAACCAGTTCAGCCAGTCCCTTGAGAAATCCCATTACATACGGAAGTGAGAGTCTGTCGGTGCATTTCCACATCACTTAGTTAAATAATGCTCTGGTCAGTCTCACCACTCGCCTGCCATGCCTCTCACCTACCACAGCTGCTTCGCTCTGCCACCTTGCCCAGGGCTGAATCATGAAAACAACATTCATTTGAAAATGAACTGAGACTGCACCTTGGTTGTACTATGCTAGCAAAGATCATAAAATACAACTGCTCATTTCCAAAGCCATCAGAGCAATTGCTTGCTTGCTGGTTAGTTTTGCCCAAGTTTCTCAGATTGCTGGAGCGAAAAGATAATAAATGTATTTTGTGTTTGGTAACCTGCTTGGTGAGATGGATTTGAAACTCAAACTTCCCTGTGCTAGAGATAGAAGCAGGGTGGAGTGGGGGCTGACACAGCACTGCAAATACTTGATATCATTCCTTTCTGCAAGGGAAGGTGATAGTTGGGGAGGATAAGCTGAACTTGATATTTTGTTAAAACTTCCTAATATAGCAGTGTTTTAGAAGGTGTAGGGATGAATACAAGGGGAAAAAAAAGGAAAGCTGAGGAAATGGGCTTGGGCATATGATGGACCTGGCTGTGGCTGATGCTTTGGACATGAAGACTCATCACCACATGTATCAATAATTTGTAAAAGCCCAGTCAAGATTGCAAATACTTCATGCCATGCTGTGGATGTCACCCAGGCTGGGGACAGCTGTGTCAGACAGCTCAGAAGTTCAGGGCAGGTAACTTCATAATTCCCTGCAAAACATCATGCGGATGTACCCTATGACTTAACTGCTGCTGTTAACCAGTTTATCCATGTTAATAGCTGGTTTAGGTATAGACGCCTGCACATGCTGCCCTGAAGGTAAATAGGAGAATAGAAAGGATAAGGGTAGGAAGAGGAGAGCTGGAAGTAGCAGAAGATCAGATGAGAAGAGGCATGTTTTTTTCTGGATTTATGGGTTCAGAAACCTTCGCTGATTATATGGGAGAACATTTCTCATTGTGGTGTTGCCATTTGATCTTGATAACTTGGTGGGAGCATTGTTGATCTTCATAGGCCCCCAAAAGACTTGAATCTTCATATTCTGCTTGCACAGAATTTATAATTTATATCAACTGCCTTGGACATTTTTGCTATTCATTTCCTTTACTTCTCATTTAGTTTTCTAGAGCAATAGAACTCATCTCCCTACATTTTAACAAAACATAACTCCTTGGTGACTCAGAAAAATCTAAATGGCAATTGGCAGGAAAGCATTATATAAAAGCAACTCAGATCTTGTTTATGTTCCTGTTTATGTTACAATTTTCAGTGGACCAGAGCACTTCTAAAGACACCTAATCTGTATATTTGTCTCCATGGCCCATTAAGGCAAGTCAAGGAAGAGTTAGCTATGCCATTGATTTGCTTGGCATTATTGGTCTGAGGAACTCAGACAACAGCCTCTACAATGGGGAGTCAGAAAGGATGTGTTTCTCAGCCAAAACAAGCAAGTAAAACTTTCATTCCCTCAGGATAGCTGAAAGCAATCAAAAGGTGCATGTTGTGACAAACTTCCAGCAGCTCAAATTGTGTGCAGGATAGTGGGGGAGGGTTTGTCGTCATTTGTGGATAGTTCAGGCAATGGTTTGCTTCCTCATAAGGTTCCTCCTCTGCTTCCCCACCATTGCAGGCTTCTGTCTGTGACTCACACCAGATGCTCCTGGGGCTGGAGGATACCCTGTGGCAATTTCATCCACAGATGCTGGTGGCCTATGGCCCACTCAGTGCTGCTGCAAATGCTGCATACAGAATGCCAAATGATCCCCTCAGAAGATATTATCTGAGGGACACAGGACTTCTCTCCCTACCCAGGCTGGTCTTGCTCCTGTTGAAGCCAGCTCCCACCAGCGGTAGGACTTCAGAGTCAAGCCTGTACAGAATTCACTGCTTCAGCTGCCACTTCCTTCCCCATCACTGTGCGCCAATATATCACAATCAAGAAAGCAACACTTGGTGCTGCAGGGGTAGTTGCCGAAATGAATCATCGTGGGGTAATTCTGGGGGAACTTTTTTCACTTTTTCAAACTGTGGGTGTTGTAGGGGCAAGCAGAAAATAACAAAACCTGAACAACCTGCCAAGACAAGCTTCCACATACTTCTGTGTGTGCAAATACCAGGTTTTGGTAAACTGTCAACTTCTGAAAAGTTCTTGTAGCTTAATGACAAACTGAATTGTCTGCCTTCATGACTTTAATGAGGAAGGGAAAAAAGACATTTTTCCTACTAGAAAAGTCTTAAATCCCCCTAGATTTCAGATCTGAATGCAGTTTGTTGTGTTTCATCATGCCTTATGTCTGATTTTGATGAAAAGTTTTCTTTCCCCACAAGAGGCACAGTAAACTGCTGCTTGGAAACCCTGGGATTTGTCCCAGCAGCCCTGCAGGTATTGCGGGAGGAGGTCAGCTCCCCCTTGGTGGGGACGAACTGTGTTGGTGCTCCCATGTTCAACAGGAAGGGCCTGTGGGCAAGTGTCTGTCCTTTTGCCCAGCACCAACAACCAGCAAGACACACCAGGCACGTGTGGTGGCGAGGGTCTGCAAACACATCTGGAAACTGAGATAGGGACATTTGACTCAGAAAGTGGGTCCTTCATTTTCTTTTTCCATGAATAAGTCTTCCGTATATATGACCACACTGTCAGATATCTGGTTCTCTGGGTGCTGCTGCCGTCTTGCCAAGCTTTTCACTGCTGTTCACTTCAGCCTGTAACTGTACAGAAACATCCGACTAACATCTTATTTTTTGGGTACACAGTGCCATCTAGCCCCTGACCAAATAAGCTAGAGAGGATTTTTAGTGTTCCTGAAATGCTGTCATATTTTACAGGAAAGGCTGCAGGAACAGCTTCTGTTCAGACCAGCATTCAAACCTTGCTGCACTTTTCTCCTGTCCTTATTTTCTCTACATCCCATCATCTGCTGACTTGGCTTCCACTTCTTGCAGGTGGTTACTTGCAGAAGACTAAAGGTCTTTTATCTCTTTTGCTGACATGTCACTTCAGGTAGTGACAACCATTTGACGAAAACCAACCACTTCATCTGCTTCCGTGCACCTTCCTACCTGACATTACATTCGCTCCTTTCAATCCTCCTCCCAGGACTGTTACTGACTTACTCCAAAGGATAAGCTGGCATGCTCTGGTGCTGGCCAGACAGCACCTGTAATAAGCAAACAGTTTGAAGCCCATTATATTGCTCAAAAAATATAGACCATGTCTTCTCAGCATGCAGCAGATAATCATCAGTGTGACAGCCTGTGGCCTTGTCATGGCATGGAGCTGAATATATGTGCTGGGAACTGAAGCAAAAAGCCAGCAAAGAAAGGCAAAGGAGGGTCATACAACCTGCTGCCACCCCTCCTATGCCTTTCACAGCAGCTCAGGAAAGCCTGCCACTCGACAGAGGTGCTCCTACTATGGCCAATGCCTTGAGGGCCTTCCCTATGGTGCCCTGCTTCTCTGCTGTAGTATCTAAAGTTGGAGAAGCTACATTTCCCAGTGGATAAGCAGCCATGGCTGTTGCAAAACCTGGGAGACCTGCACTGCTAAGCACCTGAAGAAGTCTTCATTATCATGACACTGAACCTGGTGACATTTTGTATTCCTGGGCAAATGATTGTGGATTTTTGTTACATTTTCCTTTCAGGGATTTTCAGTAACAAAAGCTCAAAACTTATTGGAAACTGAACTTTTTCAAGAAAATGCTGTTTTGAATGATGCTTGCTTGCTTGGAAAATATTCTGAATGCCACGTTCTGTCTAACTCTGAAAAAGTTTCCTTTCTGTCATTCTTTGATAAGGAATGTTGTTAGCATCAGTATCTGATAGAAACTATTGACTCCTGAATTAACATCTATTGAGACGAATGGGGTAGTTCACACATCTGATCTGACTCAGGATATGCGAATAAATCAGGCTGGCTCTAGCTCCTAGCTAATCATGCTAGTGAGTGCTAGTGGTGGTTAACAGCTCCACTCAGGTGGAGCCACTTCCTACGCTCCATCCAGTTCCCCAACCAGACACTCCTTGCAGGAGAGCAGCTTCAGAGAATGTTGCTACACAAGAGGCTCTGGGTCACACATGATGTCTTGCTTGCTCCTCAAGTCCATACACTTTGATGTGGCTACTCACTAGGTTTTCTAGGAGTTGATACAACTAAGAGGAGCAGAGATGCTGATGTGTTTCCTAAATGGAGCAGCCCTATTGCACACACAACATATCCGGACCTGGATGGACCTGTTATCCTCCAGGAATGAGTATACTTTCCCCACTACAGTACTATGTTCTTTGAGCTGACGGTACTGAGACAAGGTGGCTATTTATGTTCTACAAAATCATGGAAAAAAAGAAAATATCTGAGATCAGTGTTTCAACATATATTTTAGGAACCGTAAGTTAATAAAGCTGGACTCATCCTGATGCAATAACAGCATGTGATGATGCTTCCAATATGACTGGTTTTTAGTTTTGTTTTCAACAATTGCTTATTTAAGAGCAACTACATGAAATTTATTTTGAACAGAGGACACAGAATGTGCTGATTTAATACGCAGCCATCCAAGATTTCCAGTTACGGGGATAAAGGACATGTTAAGATCCCACTTTAGTGTCTTTTTCTCAGGCAGCATACAAAGATTTCCTTCTCTTTGCTGGAGTGTTTGGCAGTAACTCCCTCCTTATATGTGAATGTAGAGGGTTTCACACGTGTATCTCATGATCTTGTACCATCACAGTTGCAACAGGAAGCAAGCAACAACTGCTAAAGGTCCCCTGGGGACAGCTGAAAATTCACTCAGTGCCCAGCTTGAGCTAGTCTGTAAAAAAACCCAGTCCACAAAAAGCCACTTAGCGGTGCTTTAACATATGAACTGTTATTGTACAAGATGCATTTATACATTTCAGTTTGTTATTTGCAGACAGGCAGCTCCAGATTTACTGCAACACCCTGGAAACCCCAGTAGGTTTTTTTGCAACCAAGAGAATTCGAGAAGAGGTGTAATGATCCTGTGACAAGCTTCAGAGCTGTGAGTGACCAGGGAAGAATAATGGGCACATAGAGGCAATTTATGGCCTTTATGCTTGACTACAGCCTGCTACTTGAGCAGTGTACCAAACAGCAATCCTGAAGCCTTCCCTCTCAGGTCTATGATTTCAGATAGCCAAGTTCTTGGATGGTGTAGGTGTACATCTCACGAGGTGCATCAGTGCCAGTTTAAGCTTGCCTTACTGGAAAGTAACCTGTGAACAAAAGAAAAAAAGTCTTTTTCAGTGTTGTTGAGAGAAGGGTCGTGGCACTGCTGGGACTGCTGGCACCTGTAGCTAGTCCCTCAGATTTGGGTTAGTCCTAAGAAGGATCTAAAATGGTCCGAGTTGCCTAAAGTCCTCATATTGTAAAGCCATCTATGTGCAGAGAGCCACATCCAGCACCCAAATTTGCAGTGTTTCTACATGCGACTTGTTCTTGTGGGCAGTAGATGGCACTCTTTGGATTAACTTGCTCTAAGTAATTTTTATATTAATAAAAGAGGCACATGTACACACACACATATACAAATATTTGGTTCTCAGAAAAATATATAAACCAGAAAAATCTGTTTATCTGAAATTTTACTTTAGGCACCATTAAAGAAAAAACAAAACAAGTGATAAGAAATAGGGTGAGAACAAAGTCTAATCCAGAGTTTCCAGGATTTTGCTGTTGCACCGTGCTATTTCCAATGTTCCCACTCCTCTTTTTAACTCTCTAGTGTAAACAGACATCTGCGCTTTCCATCTTACCCTCCTGTAACACCTTTCAAGACTGCTAAGTTACTTACACATATGAATATCCAGTGCTAATCCAAGAATTAGTCTTTCTTACAGCTATTCCCCAACATGTTCCCGGCATAGTAATGGGATGGGATGATAAATTTTCTCCTATCCTTTTTGGAAGTGGGAAAACACAAACTCACGCAAGGACTGCCTGCACCATGCCTGTCCTTCTGCTTGGTCTCTGCTTTCCCGTCTCCTGTTTTATCTTTCTTCTCTGGTCTCTCCTGTGAGCTTCATGTAGGCCCTGCTGGTGGGCTTTGTTTTGCTAAGTCCAGGGAAACTCCAAAATTCAACCCTTGCTCTCTGTGCTCATACAGGAGCACTGTGCTTGTTAGAATTCACACCACAGGGAAGTAAAACATGCTGCTTTTGCCTGGTTTTATTTGGTTTTGCTGTATTTGGTTTGGTTTTTAAAAAATTTTCTTTTCATTCCTGAAATTCTCTTTCAAGGAGCTTTTCTGAATTCACAGGAAGCTTCACCTGTGGAGTCTTATGACTCTACTGGGGTTCTTGACATGTTGAGATATGCAACGGCTGCACTGTAATTCCAGCTAGTAAATCCAGACAGCAGATGGCCAGCCCAGTTAATTTTCTTCTGTAGCTATGGAACTTCTCTAGGAATTGCTGCACAATAATACAACAACGAATATTTGTGTGACAGAGTTAAGGAAAACCCTAATCTGACACTACAGCAAATCCTTTATGCACATCAGCTTGTGTTGGTGATAGCATGATGCCAGTCACACTGTGCCTGTGCTGGGGAGGCAAAGATTGTCATGACAATTCATAGAATAACTAATTTGGCATCTTGTTTCACTCATATCTACACCAAGTCACAAACACTCAGAATCGGGTGCTCTGTTGTACTGCAGGAAATATTTTGGAAGAAAATGTTGCATGGTTCTTCTTTAGAAGCAGATACTGCTTTGAGGCTCTGCTGGCAGTTTGAATCCACAGGCTTAAATTCTGTCATGGGGATTTATAGAGAGGTAAAACAACTGAAAAGAGGAGCTGGGCAGCAGGTTTTATACAGCAGGTTTTCCCTCTTTTCTCCTTAGCAACTCTGGCAGGAGGTGGGAAGAAAGAGGACTTTGCCCCAGATCATAGCCAGTCAGTCAGTGCATAAAAGATAACAGTCAGATGCTCTTTGCATATTAATTTTGGATGGTTATTTTGTTACTGGAAGCTTTTAAAATATTTTCAGTTTAGACTATTTTTTTTAAACAGCTTTAATTAGTTATTTTTATCCCCTGATACTTCAGCTTCCAGTAACAAAATGCAAATCCTGACTGAAGTCCAAAATGCCATTGCTGTTCTTCCATAAATCTCAAGGGCATCCTCTGCAGCAAATGGAAGTATTAATGGAAGAAGTGAAATGTAGAGAACAAGCTGATAATGTTTATTGACACTGAGTTCCTAGTGACAATATCTGTCATTAGCACTAGAAATCCTACTATTTGGAGGGTGTGAGATGTCCAGTGGCATCCAAAAGCTCCTAAAGTGACTCCAGAGATTTTAGCATTTCTGCTTTATCTTCCCTGCCCTTTCTTATTACTTGTTGTAATAAGACTGACTAATTACTGACTGCTCCTCCCAGACTGAATAATACCTTATGCTGCCATCCACAGCAACCTCTTCATCCAGGAAAATGGTTGTCATTGTGTTCTCCCACCCTCACTGCTCTTAAAAATGAAATGCTGACAACTTCAGTGGTACTTGGGCGCACCTCGCCTTCCATCTTCACCTTGCCTCTGATCACGAGCAGTGGCTGTGCTGCCTGTGATGAGTGCTGCTCTTCTGGCCCCTGTGCAGCTTCCCCTTCTCTCCCCTGCCTCTGCCTGCCTGCCATCATTAATCACACTTGTGACAGGTCACAATAATACTTTTCACCCTTCTTTTAGCCCAAGTTCCTGCCCCTGTCTCCTTGGTGTATCCAGCGATGAATTGCCCTAGAAGTGGTTCAGGTATGTAGAAAGAAGAAAGCTGTAATGGACTTTCACAGAATCCTCTCTCCTCCACCCTTTTCCCTTAGGTAATTCAGTCCCTGCTGTGACACTGTGAGTGAGTTTGATTGCATGCTTCATCACAAAATCAATTGTACAAGTAGCAGAAGCAGGGAAAAAGAAAAAAAAGTCAATGCAATTTATTACAACTTATTGCAATGCATCAGAGTAATTCTTCTTTCTGTCAGCATGAAAGAATCCTTGTGGACTTTACAAATGAGAAAAAACTGGTAAGGGGGAAGGAGGGCAGCCTAAAAATTTGTTCTGAACTAAAGCAAAACACCTTGTTAGGTCTGAAAGCCCTAACACCAGTCAAAGAACCCATAACCCTTCTGCGTGTTGCAGTGGCCTGGGCTGGTGCCTTGCTAACTATCCTTAAAACAGGTCTGGCCTTGGCTGGTCTGCGAGCGGATGCAATTGCACCCTCAGCTCACAAAGGTGTGTTTGCAGCTGCTGTAGTTCATCCACTGCCAAATGAGTCGTGGGAAAACAGCAGCCAAACCCCTCATCCTGTTCTCAAAGGTGTACAGGCTGTGTGGAAGCCAGCCACCTCACCGGGGCTGAGTTAGATTCAGCATCAACCGAGCAACAGAGAAAGTCTGCAGGCTCATGGTTCTTTTGCTTGTCACCAATATCACTGTCCACCTGCAAACCCTCCTTTTAGGTGACAGGAATTGTCCGCAAGATTTTGGCCTATTTGCTTCCATTCTGTTGTGTACCTGCAGGGACAATCCCATTTTAAGTTGCTGTGATGCTCCTGTCATAGTGGGAACTGAGTTTGTGCCTGATGGTAACACTTAGGGCACCCTATTCCTCACATCCAGGTTCCTATGATGTGACACAGCTCCCTGCACACAGAGGACTACCATGGAACACCTTCCATGCAGCCCAGTGCTTGGTGTGAGGACTGGTGGCTGGGACAGGGTGGGGGACTGACGATGGCAGTGTGAACTCCTGCAGGAGATTTCTTAGAGCTGGTCTTGAAGGACCAATAGAAGAATCATCTATAAACCAGGACTGTGTGTTAATCTGTGATGGACCACTAGAAGAATCATCTACAAACCAGGAGTGTGTGTTAATCTGAGAAATGCTTGCCTAGGGACTATTTACCTTTCTTTCAAATAAAACCCCAAAACACCAAAACCCCCCCAAAACCCCACAAACCCCAAAAACTAACTTAATAAAGAAGCTTTACAGCTTAAAACCCTGTCCTTTAAGCCTTCTTTCAGCACAGCAGAAAGTATATTCCCCACTAAATCCCTTACACACAGATGTAGCTCTTTGACTTCATTTCTTATCCACCTAAATACGCAGGCATCTGGAAATGGAGAAAAGCCAGTAATGGTGACCTCCCTAAGACATCCCATCATGAAACAAGCAAAGGATTTGGAGATTAACAGGATTACCCAGCACAACGCTGCACAGGGATATCCTGTCTCATTGACTTCTGAGGCTTCGTGTTTGATGGGATTTAAAATGCTCCTTTGCCATAGTCCCTATAAATCAAATCAAGCAGCTAAATGCCTTGGTTCTACCCTTCCCTGCACTGTGTCTGCTAAGATACTTAATAGTTTGAACCTGCTGTGTCTGTGCAGTTCTTTGACTCATCTTTGTTACCAAACCATCAGTACAAGAGGGTGTTGGAACCCTTTTCTCCGGTTAGCGAAGATTCACTTCCTAATACTCCTGAAAAAAAAAGGAACTGGCCTGTTTAGATAAGTAGGCACTGCAATGATGGATCTTCTGCACTGATGAACTTCACACCTGTTGGAAGAGATATGAGTAGCTGAAACTCTTCAGGACCTCCAGGTTTTCAACCATGTCCTCTTAAAGACAGAAGGTGAGGTGTGTTGTTCACAGTTTGGGGACCATCACTGTTTAATCTGCTGTGTGTTGAGCTTGCAAATGAAATGGAAATGTACAAAACGCTGTGTGGGGTGTGAGGGAGTGGCACAAAAGCTGGTGAGAGAACTGAATCTGTAAGAGTTGCTATCTTTTGCTCTCCTCGTGGGGCTTGAAAATCCACAAGCCCCTGCAGGATGCTGTCATACTTGTGGGATTCAGAAAAGACTGGTCATCAAGATGAGGTAAACCTGTCCTCTGGGAACACACTTCTGCAGGAATACATCATGAAACATCACAGAGGTAATCCACAGTAAAAAGGAATAGAGAGGCTTGGAGAAGTTAAGTGCCTCTGGCTTTTCTTGGTTTACATGGGATCAGGACCCAAAAGCCAGGACTTTCAGGCAGCATTGCCTACAGTTTGTCCTTGATGTGAATATACCAAAGGTGCTTTATCACCACACAGTTAGGTTTCATCTAAAACCAAACTAGTACAAGGGAACTTCTGGAAACAAAGCAAAGCAAAACAAAACAATCTCTCTGCTTTGATGAGTGATTCATACGAGAACAAAAAGTAGGTCTTTCCCTTGTCTGCATTGTCTTCCCAGGCCAGTCCATTTCTTTCATCCTTGCTCTCAGTTCAACAACTTTCCAAGCCCTTCTGGGCTGCAGCAAACTTAACAAAGCCTCTTTCAGAGCCCTAGGAAAAATCTTTCTTTCTGCCATCCCTGAACCCTGTTGTCTTGCTTTTCCTCCAGGAAACCTTCTGGCCCTGATCTGTGCTGCCTCTTCCTGCTTTCCACCCCAGCATGTCTCCCTGGGGTGCCTACCTTGCACCTGCCCTTCTCCCCCAAAAGGCACTGCTGTTAAGGTTGGAGCTTGCAGGGGCAGGCATCCTGCAGTCTTGCTCCTGGGGTCTGTCTTTAAACAAGGGAAATCAGCAACCAGCTCCAAAGAAAAGTGTCTGCCTGTGTGTCGTACCAGCAACATGATTACCCATGAACACTGATGAAGAAGTCACAGATAAAAAATAATTCCCTAGTACATGCACAACATGAGTTCAAGCTACAAACCTTGTTAGGTGGTGACGGCAAGTATCAGTCAGAAGACAAATCACACAGGGCTGCAGATTTATCTGGGTATCAAGGCTATGCAGTTTGTCCTCAGTGTAGCATTATAAAATGCAGTGATCTTTATGGACATGTGCAGAGATGTAATTGGAACGGTGCAGAACACAAATTAGAGTTGAGAGATTTCTTTTGCATCTCTGCTTTAAGTCATGGTGAGATTGTTTCATTAGCAAGCAGAGGTAAAGAAAAAAACTCCCCTTCTTGCTCGGTTGCTAGTTGGATTTTTTAATTAAATAGCACAGCAATTCATAGTTTTGAAAGGACTAGAACTGTGAGGAGATTCTACTTGTTCTGCACAAGCACATGGCAAGTAGGGAGGAAAGAGATGACTAAACACAGAAGAACACCTCTGGCCCCAAAAGTCCTTTAACTGCACATGGCTGGCAGCCAAGAGGCTCTTCCAAGTAAGTACCACAAGTACATTGTGCCTTGGACTTGTTACTGTTGTCCCGAGACATCTTTTGGGCATGACAAAATCAGGCTACGACATGAGGTGCACCTTTCATCTGGCCTACCCTGGGCTACATCACTCAAAGGCTGAAGGCAGCTCCTGAGATTCCACTAGCAAACCAGAGGGTTGTCAGAGATGAGAATCCCTCTGCTCTCAAATCCCCAGGCAGATCTTTTTTTCTCTTGCTGAGTTTCAGGGGAAGACTCACAGAGTAGTATGGGGGAGGAAGAGTTGCCTGCAATAAGCAGCCAGCTGAGGTCATTCATTAGGAAAACCCAAAACCTTGCACAAAGAGGCAGTGGGCCATTACTTCATGAGTACAACAGCGTGGTTTTCTGTTCCATGGGAAGCACTGGCATGTGTTCAGTATCCACAGCTTGGCTGCATGCAGATGGACAACTGGCAGGAGATGTAGGAGTAGCAGCCCATTGTGTGCCACAAAGCAGTGGCGGGTCTGCGTGGGGCCAAGGCAGGAGGATGGTTGCAGGAAGAACAGCCTCTGGATGTCTGTTCCCCTAATGAGTAGCTTCTTGGGCAATACTGGTTGTAGTTCAAATGTGCAAGGTATGTCTTGGGCAGGGATGGATGTGCTCTACCCAAACAGGACAGAGGTGTACAGCGTGTGTGGGGAAAGAACCATGTGGCTGCAGCCTGTGGCACACCAGCTGTTGCTCTGAAGGGGCCTAAAGCTTCATTAGAACTTTCCCCCCATTAAATAAACAATATCTGCATGTGTGTTGGCAGCATTAGTCTGAAATCTTAATTTTATGAAATCTTCTTTACAAAAATCTCCAGCCACTCAGTAGTGCTACCAGCCACTTTTATTTCCAAAACGAACTGGATCCAAATTATTCAGAAGAGATTCATTCACCTATTCCCTCTGTGAAGTCACTGTACATAGAGATCTGGAGCCCTCTGCACTTTATCTCAGGCTCTCATACACAGTGTGTAGAGGTTTGTTGCTTTTTTTTTTTAAATGAAGATGTCAAATATTCAAAAGGACCCACAAAGGCAAACACACACAAAAAACCAGTCCTCATCTGGCAAGGCTCTTTTAATGTTGTACTTTTACCAAACCACAGTACATACTTCAAATAAGGCCTAACAGATTATACTCTTTATAAATTTACAAACAGTTTATTCTCCTTAAAGAGATCATATTACTTTTATCAGTCTTGTGTATTTCAATGAATTATATGTTTATTCAAGCATAACATAGCAAATGTAGCCATAAATCTTGTAGACTAAGTGTCTATAACAGAAGAATCTCAGATACACTATACTTTCAGATTAGGATGTTTTTTAATATACACATTTTTGTTTAATTAGGGTAACCGTCATATCCTGGGTATAAGTCCCATGGGAAAATTGTGCTCAAGAAAGAAACCTGTGGACTAGAGTAACTGCAAACAGACAAGGTCTTGGTTCACCTGACAGGAAATTGGGCCAGCTCTGTAGGCACGTAACCCTAGGATTGGCTTTCCATCTGGTTTTGAGAGAAGTGGTGAGAGGCTGCTTTCGCTTTCCTAATAGGTGATGATCCTGGTCTTTTCCTGGGTACAGACGGCTCCACAGCAGCAGGAACTAGATCAGTAGAAAGGGACAACTGCATTTCCATCTCTAACCAACAGCCCAGGTTATTGAGAGCTGGCTGGCTGGTAGAGATGTATTACTCAGATGTGGCATACAAACAGTACTTTAAAAAAAAAGTGAGTAGAAGAAGAGAGGAAGTGAAATGGCCTGCCCCAGTAGCCATTTTCACAGTCTTTTGCTACTGCTACATATATGAATCTAATTCTGAACCCTCATTTGTGTCGTAGTCTCTGCTGGCCCCTTTTTCTGCTCACAAGGCTATACTCATAGACCAACTGTTGCTAGCTTGCTATCTTGTCAAGTAAAGCCAGTGAAATAGGAGCATCTCACTATGCTGTGAAAACCCCAAAAGTTTGCTAAAGAAACTGTGTTTTGAGGACCTCACACTGATCAACATCATGGGCTGTGCGAGGCAGGTGTTTCTGAAGTTATACAGCACTGATGGCTTCAATCCATCTCTCAAAGACTGAGAAATAAGTTCCTGCTTGAGCCCAATATGTCTCTGCCAGAGAACCAATGAGGAAAGAAAAAAAAGACACTGAGACAAAACCCAAATCCAAACCATGCAAATTATAGTTGAATAATAAAAATCAAAATCCAAGCCCGTACCCCAAGTCTCCCTTGCAACAGAGACAGCCGATTGCTCTCTAAACTGCAGAACAGCCATTTCTGTATCTCCTAAATAACAAGTTTGGCAATAATTACCATGCACAAAGTAAAGGCCACTTATAAAACATCTCCATAAAAATATCTATTTATCTCTATATCTCTATTTATATATGTCAGTAAGAAGCATCAGACTGAGCACACCCCAAGCACTCCATAATGGGGAGGGAAAATCTATTTTATCTCCATGAAATTAAGCACTCTTAGTTAGAGTTGGCATTCACACGTAGGATTAAGTCAGTACAGAAAATTTCCATCAGGCTTCTGTTAATTAGCACTAGCCAAATGGAGTAGCAGGGTTGTTGGCGAGCTGAAGCCTTTCAGGAATATTGTGCCAAATCATGCCACTGTGTCAGAGGAACTACCTGGACTTGGGCTGCTCAAAGTGTGAGTCAGATCACTAGGACTGAAGATAATTTATGTGACACCTGCCCAGTCAGTCTACTGACGGGTCTTGATCTACTGAAGAGCAGAGCAAAAGAAAAGATCCCCATTGCTTGTGTATGACTGAGATTGACCATGCAAAGCAGATCTGTGGAAAGCCAGTTCTCTGTGCTTCAGAGTTCACAGGAATCAAGTGACGTCTTAGCCTTCCTTATTCAAGTGACTCTGATCCCTTACCTTTTTGAAGCAGTTGGAGCTTCAAAAGATCAGCTACAATGCAGGACTTGCAATGGGGTGAGTGTAATATCTCAGTTATTCCAAATACAGAAGCATTTTTTTTCCCCTCCAAGATGATAATCCAATGAAAATAAAATTCTTTAATAACCAATGTTGAGAATTTTCTTGGATTTGCTCATAACAGAAACCTGTAGGAGTGCTGACTTGTTGCCCCTATTGAACTGGACCTTGAACACGCCAAGAGACTAAAACCACTAGAGGTTCTTATAATGTCATTTTTCTGTGTCGTGCTTTGGGTACTGCCAGCAGCCTTGTGTAGCTGCTACAAAAGCACAAGGGAAGGGGATGGCTGAGAGCTAGATCTGACACCTTGTGGCTCTAAGGAACATAGACGCTGGCTTTTTTTAGGCATTAATTTTATTATTGATATCTCTTGGGAAAATTTGAACCAAGCAATAGAAAGTAACCATGCTTCATGGAAAGAAGTGCAGCTGCCTCATTTTCAGACTCTCTTTGCCAGACGACGCTGTGATTTTGGAACAAATACAAACAAGTTATAAAATAATGCTGCAGATGGCAGAAACTGAACTTGTACTTTCAGTCACTGAATACTATGAACAGATAAAACCTACTGCAAATATAAAAAATGACAGGAATGTAGTTGCATATAACCCTCCTACTACAATGGTTGCATTTTAGAAAGGTGAAAGGCTTCACCACGGTCAAAGTAGCAAGCCCTGCTGTGAAGGAGTTTAAAGAGCAATGTGAAACGTAGTAAATTTGTCAGCGAGAGGGAACAACTCTAAAGTAAAGAAAGAGATGTGAAAAAACCCAGAACTGACAGCAATTTTCTTTCCTTGGAATAATGGGTAGAGGGGTTTGGAAAAAAGGAAATGTTAGATGTCTCCAGAGATCTTACTCCTATACCAGGAACTGCGTAATGAAAGGGACTGTATGCTGTGTTTCAGACTGTGCAGCAAAGGCAGTTTCTCTTTGTTACCTTGCCCTGTTGTAGTAGTTTATGCTTCAGGGATAAAGGTCTCGTTAGTGCAAGTCACACAAGAAAACTCTTCTGACAGACCTTGATTTTATGATAGAAATAAATTACAACTAGGTGCTGATACGGTGTCCAGTGCTTTATGATGGCAAACCACAGATTTATTTTTAAACATTTATCCAAAAGAGTTTCTCAAGACAAAGCAGTACAGGGCTATTTGTTCAGCTTGTGAGTTATTTTTTGGCTGTGCCAAGGTCAGACTCCTTCAGTGACACATTCACCGTAAGCACGAGAATGTGCAGTTTAGAGAATAAACATTAGCACACAGGGGATAGCTACCTTGTCTTTATTCAGCCAGGTTTATTTATCTTGCATACCTCCACGTGGGTTTACAAAAATAATACACAGACTTGGCTAGTTGCTCTTTTGCTAACCAAAGCCATGATGAAATACAGGAGAGCTGTTAGGTTGGAAGTGTTCCAGTTGAAGGCTCCTTCCACCTGACATGAGTCATCTAAACTTACTGTCTTCCGTCTGGTTCAAGAGTTTGTTGCCTTGCTCCAGTGACTCTGGTTGTCTTAAACAAGAGCCTGTTGATAGCCTACCACCCTGGAAATGGAGTCAGTGGGGAAAAAACCAGTCTGACTGAACAGGATGCTAAATTATCTCATCTAGGTCCCCCTTCCCACAAAAAGTTGTACTGGAAGGTCTTTTGTGGTTCCTTTCAACCTTTGATATTCTGTAAGATGAGGAAAAGGTGACAACAGACAGGGATAGGCAGCAACACATCTGAGAATTGCCTTCTAAGCAAAGACAGGACAGCAGGTAGAAGAGCTCGGGATTTGTGCCTATTTTAAAGCATGTGAAAGACAAGAGAATCTCAAATATTTTGGCCAAAAAGGCAATGAACACATGGCAATATGTAACTGGTTGCAGCACTGTACCTACCCCAAGCCCCTAATTGGAAGGCAAGAAACTCTTTCTGGAACAGTTTATTGTTTTGCATGCTAAACACTCCCTCAAATGGTTTCTGCTCTAATGTCATTCCACTTGTTTAGCCTTCTCACCTGACATAAAATGTCACTGCCTGTCTTTTCAATAAATTAAGAGTTTCTTAGTGTGGCTCTTTGCTAGAGTTCAGAATGCCAGTTGTTGAATATTACGAGTATAAATACCTCCACATAATAATGATTAGTATGGTGACAGTACCTCTCTGACCCTTGGAGACAGCAGAATTAATTCTATGGAATCTGAGGAAATAACAGTTTGTTCTTCCTTAACACTCTATTACATACCAAGCAAGAATATTGATCAATGATAAAACTAAAGATACAGACTTTTATGCTTGTTGTTTAATCCAGGTGCTTTTCCATTAAGGAAACAACTGCAGTGGGAGCACAAGTAGACATTATTGGAAGCTGCTGAATCACAGAAGAAACAGGATGCACTAAGTTTGTTACCTGCTTATATGTATATTTCCAGAGTATATCTTACCCCCTTTTCATTGAAGCAGTTCTGGTTGTGCTTAAATAATGGCTCAACTTTTCTCACATAATATTCTGAAAATAGAAGACTAGTGAAAAGAAATACTTCTCTGTGAAAGAACCTGTTGATACCAAACCTTTCTTTTGTTTTTTTTTCTTTTTTCTTTTTTTGCTTTTATACATTAAGTGAATTTTTAGAAAAGACTTCTTGTGTAAAAAAGCCACAAATTGGCCACTTTTATTCCTGGTTCTTAAGTTGGCATAATCAGGGGTTTCAGCATAGTGCTTCAAGAAGAAATCTGCTTATATGTGAAAGTTAGCGTTAAAAGAACTGTGTTACAGACTGTTAAATAAATGCTTTTCCATAACCAAGTCCAAGTCTTGTCTCATTTGAGGCACCATATGTGCCTGCTGCTACTCTAGGGCACAGTCTGAGTTTATCTTCAAAATTGCACTTAATTTCAAGAGTGAATGCTCTTGCTAGCACTGCAGACTCATGAGTTTGGAGCAAGTTTGGTATCTCATCCACCCACATTAAGGCAGCAATTACCCAAGCAGTGTAGACGTCGCATCCTGAATAGCCTTAGGTTTCAGAGGTGCACACCTACACACTTCTGGCTGCAGTGAGACACACATGGCAAGAGCAAGAAGCAAAGACTCTTCGTGTCACAGTGTTCAAGTATCAGAAGGACTTTACACCTGAACCTTTGCTCCCATCTTTTTGTTCTAGAGCTTTTCTATATAAATGAAAAATATTCCTATATATGTGGCTTTCCTTCTAGGGGTTGCAACAGTCAGTACAAAGGGACAGTCAAAACACTGGCACACAGTATCACACCAGGACTTTGCCACTATATAATTTCACAAAGGAAGTTACAGTCTTGGACAGATCCAGGGATTTGGTGGGTGGTTAAGGTAATTCACACTGTAGACAGAGCAACAGTCCCTCTGACTCAGGTGGCTGTTGCACTGATGCTTCTTTGCCTAGATTTCACACTCTCCCATTCAAGTGCATTTAACATAGTTCTTTTATAAAATACTTCGTGTCATAAAAATGTTTTAAAGCCTGACAAGGTAGTTTATTAAAAGGAACAGACACAAGTCTGTTGAGCTGGGCATACATTTTTCTTGATGATTTCAATAAAAGGCTTTCATTCATAAAGGAAAGGACAGAGTTACGGTAGGAAAGGCAGGCAAACAACCCACACTCAGTCATTTGTAGTATGTGACCCTTGTGAAGCTGGCAATGACACAGAATCCACAATAACCAAGATGAGCAGAACTGACAGCAGACTGCCTCTTGCTATCTGCAAAGTGATCAGAAAGGGGAATAATGCAGAAAGGCAGCCAGCTAATTTCTAACAAACCCCTGCTCTCAGATCCTCTGCCCTCAACAGGTACAGGTGTACACTCTGTAACAGGTGACCCTGATGCAGGAGGAACATACTTGCACTTCAATAAATCTTCCCTGGTTTTAGCACCCTCTCTTCTTATGTGCTCTGAAGTCCCTTTTTTCTTGTACTGTGGGTCCCTTTCAAATTGATTACCTGCTGCTAGAGAAGGAAAAAATACAATGATCAGAATATACAAAGCATGAGAAAACAGATGTTATGGTGATGAAAACTATTTCAAATGTCTTATCTTTTTTTCCTCATCTTTATTTACCCATCTGTTTTCTCATAGAACTTTAGTTAAAAGGAAAGACATTCACATAAGATATTTATGCATTCAAACACATTGCCCTTCTTTCATTCTAATTTGCATGCTGTTGCTTTTGGAAGGCAAGGTTTCATTTCTCTGGGATGGATAATGACATCTGATGAACAGAATTCAGGTCCTGCTTTTGAAAAATGACACCCTTTCAGGATCACCATGTTTGATGGAATGTAAAATCATTCATGGGAGAAACCATATTGAAAGCTATTGCTTGTCTAACTTAGATAGCTTCACGTTTCAATGGATACCCTGGAAATTAGATGAATCTGCCATTGAAGGACATTGTTTTAATTAAAATGAATTTTTATCAGTACAATAAACTTGTACATATACACCACTGCTTCGGCAGTCTTACTGAAATATTTATGATGACCATCCTCTTATGTATATCATGCTGCCTAGAGCATGATACTAAAATGCTGCCGTACCTTTGAAGTGGTAACTGCTAGAAGAGATATAAAAGGTACACATTTAAGACACAAAAAATACAAAACAGATATGCTCCAGTACCAATTAAGGATACATATTCCTATTTAATACATCTGAATTTTCTATCAGCAAATATGGAATAGGCAGTGTGTGAAAGACTTGATTCAAAACTGCCAGACTGGATTGTGGATTTCCCTTGAGTCTGGGTTGATATCACAGTAAGTTTTCCACTGTTTTGGCTCTTTGGAGCTCCATGTCTCATTACTTGGTGGTCTGCATGTGTTGTGAATGAGAATCCAAAACATTGCTTACATTGTTTCACTGACACTGAGAGCCCTAAGCTCCAGCCCAGTCTTGCTCTCCCCACTGCTGGTGGCAGTTTTGCCATTGTTTCCTGTGGTAGCAGGAATGACCCTTTTAGAAACACAACTGGGACACTTTGGTTCCCAAACCAGTATAAGAAGCAGCATTTTTCTGGACAGTTCAAATAGGTGAAACAGCTGAAAAATGGTGATAATAGACTATTTTAATATTCCTTCAGGAAAGTACAGAGTTTTATAAAAGCAGGATCCACTCTCCCCTCCAAAAATTTTCCCATGTACCTGTTAAACAAGATGGATTTTTGGCACAACTAAGAGTGGGTGAAATAAACTATGGATGTTGTTTCAGCCTTCAATGATAGGGTCGCAGATGAAGAAATCCTTGGAATAGAGACAGTGCTTGCAGAATACACAGGCTACTTCTCTGCTACATCACTGCCAGGATGCTGAATGACTGCTGCCTATAATTAAACATACACCACTCTCAGAAATGAAACATAATGCAAACAGGCAGGAAGTCACCTGAAGTCACCAAATGCCTATAGAGAGACCAGCTGTTCATCAATAATATCATGTCTAAGGTCCAGTTTAAGAAGAATCAAGAATTCTAATAATTAAAGGTTTCTAGAGTTATGAAAGTGACTGCATTTTAACACAGCACTAATGAATTTCACATAAAAAGGTCCATGGTGTCCAGTCAGTGGAGATGGGCAGATGCTCATCACTTGATTTCAGAAATTTAAACCCTGTTTTTCAAATTTAAGACACTAATTTATAACTATTGCTTACGCAATGGTCAAAGGTAATTTTCCAGAAATTCTTGCTTACAAGGTTGTTGTTGGTAATCTTTTAGAGTACCAGTGAATAGACATCACAGGCCTCACTACCATAACCCAGAGACAACTGTCCCTTGCTTTGCCAAGGACTTGGTAAGATATGGAGACCAAGCCATCTTTCCTTTCTAATGGCATGCTGAGGCATTTGGCAATTTGCACTATGGCTGTTAAATCCGTGTCTCCCACATAAAGCAGCAGAGGACTCCAGTCTCTCAGGATGCATGTCTGATCTTCCTCACAGACATTAAATTCAGATTAGTAACTTTTATTCTGCAAACCAAATCCCAATCTATGCAAATGATGCTCTATTCACTTCTCTTGGTAACTTGAAGTTGCAGGCAAGGATGTTTTACAGAGTGGACTAAAATACCATTAAAATCAAATTAAACATAAAATAATATAGAAAAGATAATGCCTTTTCAATCCTACGAAGATATCTGTGATTGTTATGCAGTTTGCTGAGTAGGGGTGCAGGGTAGATCCATCCCCTGCTGATATTCTCCAAAGAGTAAAGACTTATCTTACACCCACGATTAAATAAGGACTCATCTGCTTGATTACAGACAAGAGAGGGAGAGGTTAACATTGGAAGCAAGGCAAAAGACTGCAGGGCACATGAGTGGCAGAGGTAATTTTTATGCCTACACTAACCTCTCTGCCACATATGTTACCTGAGAAACAGTGATTTCTTTTGAAACTGGCAACTTTTTTGTATGCTAATTCCAAATCCATAAATAGAAGAAATTAATGGGCTTGATTTGCTCTGATATCTATGTTCAATGAATCCAGAAGAGAACTTTAGGTTACCATTCTTAAAACCCAAACTATCTCGCCTTGTCTTTCTGACAAATTGTGCTTATAAATTTCTTGTCTGGTAAGACTCCAATATTTTCTTCCCCCTACATGATATTTTTTTTTCATTTTAAAGTGCCAGTTAGAATAATGAAAATTGCAATCAAAGAAATAAGGAAATTAAAAATGCTAGCACCGCTTAATGTAGTAGATTGCACATTTGGGTGAAAAATAAATCTTTCTTGTACATAAAAATGAATTAAATCTCTGCATACTAAACCCAGAAATATTAAACGTAAAGCAAATCTAGGACTTTCACAAGAATAAACACTTTAAAAGGGAAATTCTTGGTATTGTGTCTGTTCTTTTAGCACACAGCAAAGCCTTGCAGTATATTCATTCCTTCATTTTGTTCCACTGCAAAAACTGTCCATTAAGGCATTAAATTCCTATCAAGTCAGACCATAGGAGATCCATGCTTCCTACAGAGGGCAAGCTAAAGCTTTGTTATTGCCACCAAAGGATATTAGGTCTTCAGGCTGCCCCTTTGTCTTTCCTACTAGCTGCCTGCCTGCTGCTCAGGTGATGCCTACAACTTCCCTGGTTTGAGAAGGAAAATGGGATGCAATGCTGTACTTGGTATCGGCCTTGCTATTCTTAAAAATGCCTTACAAAGACAGTAAAATAGTTCAGGTAAATCTCTGTATTGAAAAGCAACTCTCCCCTGTGTGCTGTGTGTTTCTAACGTGCTCTGAGGGAAGAGTTTTCAAGCGTCCTTTGCCTGACCTTCCTGACTGTTCAAACACTGCCAGTGGAGGCTTTCCTTGCCAAGGGACTGAAACAAGGGATTTAACGAATAAACTGCTACTCTCAAGTTGGAAAAAAAGTATAATGTGAAGCCTGTGGCTTCAAATTCATTGACTAGAGCTGTACTAATATTTCTATGACAGCCTATTAAGAAGAAACACAAGCAAACAAAGTCTGGCTCTAACTCTCTACTACAATGTACAGTATATGCCAATATGCCACAGGCAGAGCTGAATTTAACCTGGCATGTGCCTCAGGTCACCAGTGCCAGAGCCAAAGACACAGGAACAGACTAGGTCTACAGACTCACACACCATCCTCCCTCAATGATGAACAGAACATTACTACAAAAAAACCCCCTTAAAGCCTCCTGTACTTTATGATCATCCTCTTTAGTAGCAGTAGTGGTAATAATAGTATTTTTATATTGTTGATGCGAATTGCACACAACCAACGAAGTGCCTGGGTCAAGCAGATGGGTCCTGCCAGGGTGGACATGGGCTGATGAGATATTGAGAAACTGGCAAGCAAGATTTGCATTAGTCCTCACCCCCTGTCCCACCCCCTGAGCCCCTGGATCAACACCACCAAAATGAGCGGTGATGTGGTCAAGGTGCGGGGCTGAGGGCAGCCTGTGGGGAAGTATCCAGCCAGGAAGCAACACAGCGCCGGGAAGAGAAGGCTGCCTCTTGTTCTCAGGACAGAACCACCCACAGTTTAAACAGCTTTTAAAAAATGTAAAAAACCAGCCCTGGTTTTTTTGTCACAGGTATCCAGGACATCTCTAAACACACAGAAATAGACAATTATTACTGAAAATTGTAACCAATGCTGAAGCTGCAAAACTGCTCTTTGTTGTAGTTGTTTGGATACAGAAGGGGTAATTTGCTGTAAATAAGTATTAAAAAGTATTTTTTCTTAAATGCTTGAGATATTCTTTTTTTTTTCTTTTCTCCAGTCTCAGTGGTGTTTTCCTGTCACTTGCTCCTCCAGTTGTGCTGATCTTTTTATCCTATGTGTGCTCAAGTGTCCGACACAGAGTGTTCTCTCTCCACTGCAAGAGTCATCCCAGTCCCACCCTGGCCCAGCTCATATCCCACCCCAGGCCCCATCCCCGAGGGCTTAGATAAGCCATTCCTTCTTGCTCTCGTCTATGGTCTCCGTGAAGTTGGGGTCATTGTTCATGATGGCGGCGTCGGCGCTCTCGGCTGACTCTGCCCCTTTGGCCTCATTGGTGTGGTAGGTTCCCTTGTGGCGGAACATGTAGCGGATCAGGAACACCAAGGTGCAGAGGATGGTGAAGATCACCACTGCGATGACACCTGCACTCAGGAGGAAAGAAAAGATGCCACTCGTGAGACCAGCTGCGGATTTTAACACAAAGAAAGGATCCCGAAACTCCTCTGAGTTGAAGCTCCTCGGGCAGTTGGGCATCACCACAGTTGCTTGGTTTCTACTACTCTAATATTTATATATAGTTTTTGCTATATACAAAATGCTACTCAGTGAAGTCAAGTGACTTTCATCCCGTAGGTAAACTTCAACATTTATACCTACTTACAGAGTTGAGTTTGCTGACCATTAGGCAGAGGGTGCTGAGTGCTCCCAAAACAGTGGGGTGAAGTGGTGGTGTGTCACGGCCTGGGCAGCTCTTTGAAGATGGAATCTGTGATGTACACTTTCTAGTCAATGGCGGTAAAGACCTACCACAGCTCCTCAACAAGTCATTGAAAATTGGCTTGGCTCACTGTTGGCTCACTCCACCCACAAGGCACTGGCTCCACATAATTGCAGATGTAACCGCTTTGTCATCAGTTCTAGCCTTAATTGCTCTTCCTGAAATGGTCTATTTTGGCTTCAACCCTGTTATAGAGAAGTCTCATGAATGTTATAGTCCTAGGCATAGGTATCTATGTGATAAAACAGCACTGCTCCTGTTTGGGCCCTTCTCTGCAGCCATAAGAATCTTCCAGTGTGAAGATGTTATAAAATTTTCAGGTTAAAGAATCTTGTAATCAGCCAGAATTATGTTATGCCACTTTATGTTAACTGATGCATGGGGCAGACAGGTTGTTCAGGTGTGGCATGAATTTTTCTGAGGAATGCAATGCTCTCCTTCTAGCATTGTAAAGTTTCAAAGTATTAAGGAAAAGTTATAAGTAATAATAAAAATATAAATTAGAAAGGAAAAATAACATAGCAAATCAAAATTAATGCAACTAATTTAAAGCTGGATATGGAAACATATACCTTTGTTACCAACTGCAGTCCAACCTCAGAGTTATCCTGCAAAGTATCTTAGAAAAGTAGACAGTTTTCTTACCTCCAATAATAGCTGAGTTTCTGTTAACTCCATCTCCTATAGCTTGACCATTGTATGGGAAATCAGCACTCGCTGTAAATAGAGAATTAGAGATTAATGTTGTAAGAGCAGTTAAACTTCTGTAGAAGTTCAGAAATACATCCAACATCCTCAGATACAACTTAAAGAATACTGTGATCCTTAGATACTCATCTAAAGGTGAATAAAAGGACAAAAACTTCCAATATTATCTAATCCCTCAGAACTACTTGCTTGTAACAAAAGCAAAATCAAAATAAAGGATGTACTCTCAGTAAGCATTGCTGTTGATACAGAAGGACATTTTGTCCTTTACTAACTTAAAGTCAGTAAGTTTTAAGTGGAAAGTTAGCACAAAAGCAAAAAACTCCCTTTCTTTTAAAAGCGTGATCATACACGTTGTTATAGAGATTTTTGCCTTTGTCACTGATATCCATTAAAGGCTTCAGAAGTTTCCAGGATTTCGGGACCACCATTGTGTACAACTTCAAGCTCTTTGAAAGAAAAACTAGAATCCCTTTTGCTGCTGCACAGTCCAAGGTTAGAGAGGGGCTGCATCTTCTGTTGGTCAGAACCATAGAGCAGCTGCCCAAAGGAGCACATGCCAGCACTTCTGCTACTCTAGGAGAAAGCTGGAGGTGCCTTGGAGCTAAGTAGCAAGACTGTGAGCTGGAGGAGCTGAGGCATGGCAGGCAAGAGAGCCTGTGGGTGAGGAGAGCCTCCAGCACACTGATAAGGAGAGGAAATACAGGCAGATGTGCCAGCATTCATTTGCCAGAGACCTAAAAAGGAGACTCCTTGCCGCAGAACTGGATGAAATGGGATGGGTTTGGATGGTAGCCTTGGTTTTAACCTCCAGAAAATACCACAGAGGCTTTTCAAAGGCAATCTCATCAATTATACTTAACATCAGCATTTTCTTTACAGCTAGACATAGCAACTAGACACTGCAATGACTAAGTAAGCCCAGGGAGCTGGGTGAGTGGTTGCAGTCATTTCCTTCCTTGCCACTGGACTATGGCACTGATTTTGAAATAGAAAAAATGTTGTTAAAGGTGCGTAACTGGAGAAAGTTAAAATAATCAAGGATATGAACTGCTTCCTAGGGCACCATTTAGAACCCAGCTGTATTTTCCTTTCTTGATGGATTAGGTGATACTGTATTAAAATAATCAGTTGCCTTAACAGACCAGTGATGCATTCAGTGTACCCAAAAACCGGCTGAGGGAATTCAACTGTCTTTCTGTTAGCATGGAGTAAAATCCATAATGAAGTTCCTTTTATACTGTAAAGCAGCTGCACAAAAGAATGAATGGTTTCAGCTTGCCACATGGCCTAAAAAGAGGTTTGGGGCTAGAGTAGCCCTCTGTGTGCCTACTCTGGGAGAGAGTGGAACCAGCTGTGTGTTCAGCAGCTAGTTTTTGGCTGGCTGCCTGTGGAACAAACAGGAGTGCATTTCTCAGAGCTCCGTGGAGGAGCCCTGTCCAGCAGTTTCTGCCAAGCAGCACTTGTGCCTTTGACATTTGTTGGTGCTCTTGCTTCTGAAAACCTTCTTCTGCACCTCTCTGAAACGAGTCAGGCTATACATTGTAAAAGATAAATAAATACCTGGTTCCATATCAGTGGATTTTGCTCCAAAGAACTGTGCAGGATCATTAATGAAGACATTTTGGCACACGGTCCATAAACATACCCTTGCAGTGCTAAAGGAGAAGGTCTGGCAAAATAAACCCTAATTTTAAACCTGCACTCCCTGCATCTCAAGGAAAATCCCAAAGCCAAATAATACTGTGGGGAAAGCATCAGTTTGCCAAATCACAAGGAATTGCTCGCTGCCATTCTAACCCAAAAGGAGGCCCCTTGTCATACGAGCAGCACCACAGGCAGTTAACAAGTTCTGCCACTTGGTTGAGAATTGGTCTCCTGTGTCCTCATGCAAGAAATCTGAAAATCTACAACCGTCACAGTTCCTCCTTCCCTTACAACTGAGTATTATATTTTATTTTCTTTTAAAAGGTTATTTCAAGGACCACAGCACTAGTGAAGTGTGAAGAAAGAGGAAAGCTGCTGTTCATGGCAGCATGATCCCTCCCAAGCTGCCACATCACAATGGTATGCTTCAAGAGATTCCTGGCAGATGGAAGACCACAGCTTATGATGTTCAACGGACACTGAAGAACACTGCAGGATAATGAAGGACATGATGCAGGACGTGAAGCTACATCCTCGATCTTGTCTGAGAGCTGATGCTAGGACTGGACCCAATGCCTCCATCCAAAGCTGCCCTCCATTGCACCTAATCATCTTACACACTCAGGAGGAGGTGTCCATTGGATCCACAAGCAGATGTGATTCACTCTGAGTCTCTCAGCTCTGACAAAAAGGAAACAGGAACATGTGTGTGGGGGCAGAAGACAGTGTATTTCAACAAGAGTTCAACATCAGATTGACTAAATTGTGCCCTGCTGCAGCAGCTAGAGAATAAGGAGTGCTGTAGGGAAAAAAGGCACTTAGACTGTCATTAATCTTTTTTTTAAAGCACTTGGAGCAGTATTGGTAGATATTATTCCCATAATTAATGAATTCCTGTTCTATTATTCTTGTGTCACCAAGAGACCTGCTTGTGTATTACGGCTTTTTTTTTGACTGAAAAATAGTATCTAAAATCTCAGACAAATGTGGGGTTATAGAATATATTTTGCTGCAAAAGTATCTATACAATTTTTTTACTTCATGTGTTACTACAGATGGATAGAAGAGAAAGAAAACAACTAACTACTTTACTTTTTTAAAGGGAAGTTCCCTCAGAATTGTTCAATAGCTTCTCTGATGATCAGAAAAAGTTACATACCAGAGGTCTAACAACTGCAAAAGGGTAATTCTTGCCACAGCAATTAGACAGAAGAGAACGTATGAGTGCACAGTCCTCGACACTCCAAGGTGAGCTTAACAGAGTATTGTCCCCAGCAGGCACCAAGTGCAGGCATTTCAGACAGTGGTTACATCATTCAAACACGTGGTGGTTCCTCTCCGACCTTACTACAGTCACATTCCTCGGCAGTATTAAACAACTTTGCCAAGAAGACAACTAACAAGAGATTTTCTTCCATTGCTGCTGAAATGCAGGAATTTAAATGAGGAAAGAACACGTTAGAGCAGGCCAACAGAGGGACAGCAGTAATACTGATGTTCTGGTGTAAGCACAGAAGACTACAGAGTGCTGTTCATAGGTTGTAAAGAGTAACTCCTAAAATATTTTAAAGTGACCAGTCAGACAAAATTAATAGTGTTACTGGTAACTCTCAAGTTTCACAGGAATCTAAATCACAGTGGAAGTACTAGCTCACACGGCTCTAATATCCAGATGAAATACAGGGTGAGTTGCTAATGGATATGTGTGTGCCTTCATTTCTTTGTCGCAGCTGGAAGTGCCTCTTTCCTGTTCAGATTCTTCCATTATCACTGTGACATGAATTCTAACTACGTCTCAGCAAGGCCCTTTTGCACTGCCTGATACTTGTACCTCAACAGCTTCAAACCACGACCTGCCCACAGCAAACAGGTGCCACAGAGCTGCAGCTACTCTGTGCAGTCAACCCACAAAGCCTCTCTGGACAGCAAGTGGGCTGTGAATGTAATGTAAGGTGGGTGTGGGGGGGTTACCGCAGGAGTTTTGGTCTACACACCATGCTACCTGTTTGTTAGCTGATGCCATGAAGAGGGCTATCCAGCTTTCCTTATTACTTGGTCTAGAAAGGTTGCCCTCAAACAGCTGGTTTCCATCTGGTTTGGGGACTGTACTTGAAAGGTTTCTTTACCCTAGGAGCTTTTTTCTGCATCTTTCCTAGGTTGCTCTGAGGAGCCAGAGTCTCTCTTGTGTCATTCTAAACATGAGTAACACAGCAAAGAGCTTTTAAATCTGTCCTGGAAAACAGCTATGTATTGACCCAAGAAATGTCCTGCCAGCTCCCTGAAATCCTCTGCTCACACAGCTGCGGCACAGAGCCATCAGTTTGCTGTCATGGCACAACAAAGACCTTTTCCTAAAACCCCCAGCTAGTGTAGGGACAGACTGCACTGTATCAGGAAATACTAAGCTCATCTGGGGCTTATGAACACCACTTCACCCTGCTCCCTCCCAGAATCCAAGCTGGGTGATGCTGTTTTTGCATCCTGTCTTTCCACAGCAGGTCATCGAGTTTGCTTCAAACACCACCGTCCTGAAACTAACTCACATAAAAGGACACAGTACACTTTGCTTTCTCTTTCTTTCACAGGCTGCTGTTTACAAGGCCACAGTTTCACTCACTGCAGAGTAAATCTACAGAGTCTGAACTTACGCTTTGCACTTTTCAACTTTCTGTTATTAGTCTCAGGGTAAATGGGGTTAAAGAAACTTTGCAGCACCTAAAAAGGTGATCAAAGACTGGCTGCAGGCAAAATCCATGTTTTGGCCATCATTTTAATGACCTTTGAAGTTTTAGATGACCACAAAAATGCAGTAGGAGACCTACCATTCTTCAGCATGCCCAGCATGGTCATCGGCACATCCAGCTGCAATACAGCAGCCCTCAGTGAATGAAGAGGGGAGGTGGGACTGGAGAAACAGCACAATTAGGATTAGATGTTAAAGATGACAGATGTGCCTGATTTAGCTGAGTGAATTAGTTTTGCTTCATTATAATAGGCATGATTTTGCATCTGCCATTTTCTGAGGGAAATTTTTTTACAATGGATCCCACATAAAACCTTTTTGCAAATTCACAAATTTGAAATTAAAAATGACCCTGTTAAAGTAGAAAAGTAGTCCAGAAGGTGGGTGTGGGCTGAGAAATGAGCAAAAGGTTGTTCAGTAAAGGGAAGGGGAAACCCAAAACCAAGGGGGAGATTTTCAGATAAAGAGCAGTATTTAAAAGTGCACAATAAAAAGGCAAATTTCATTTTGAGATATACTACCAGGAATGTTACATATAAGTCATTGGAAGCAATTTTTTAAATGGAACTTTTTTACTGAGTGGGGAAGTTAAAATATACCAAGCTACAAAGGCAGATGCAGTTTAGATTTGCTCCAAAAAATGAAGTGTGGGAGTTATCAAAGGTCTAAAACAAAGGATGAAACGTGAAATGCTGGAAATTGGGTTTGTTCAGACTAGAATTAATGTGTTGCAAGGGTGCTTTCAGCTTTACAGACGTTCACAGTTTTGGGAGGTATTCTCCCATTATTAAGACCAGTTGGCTTTTTATATAAATATGAATTGGAGAAGCAACCAGAACCACTGGATCTGGTGATCACAAGGTATGTAAAACCCCATCAATGAAGGCATTGTTTAGAAGTAGAACAGCAAGATAACAAAAGCAAAGATGTGAACTAGAACTCCTTCCTAATTCTCTTTTGCAGCCAGGCATACAAGAATTGACCTTGCAATGAGAGCAAACATTCACTTACAAGTTAGGATTATCAGGAAGTGTTGGACACTAGATCCCTTCACTAATCTGTTTCTCCACAGGACCATAGCACAGAGAAAAATAAAAGCAAGCTCTCTGATTGCATTCTGTAAAATGATGTCAACTCTGCTGGTCAGGTGAGACTGTACTGATGTGGCTTGAAATTACAGAGCACTCCTTATTACAGGCTCCAGGTACAGAAACTAATTGCTTGACTCTTGATAGTAGAAATTAATGTGCAGTGGCCAGTCACATTCCCCTTCCTGAAGGGACTGGATCACAAGTGAAACTCTAAACACATGAACAGAAATGATGGAGCAGAAGTAAACAACCCCATCACACAGTCCTACATCAAAGGTGAACATCACAACCCTCAGAGTCCAATCACCCTTTCTTGCTCATCCTACTGCCCATGCCTATCCCACCAACTTTGCTCCTCCTGAGCTTGGCTCTGTGAAAGAGCTCCCATGACAAGTAAACTGCAGCAATTCAGTAAAAGAAAGAAAAGTGAAGCAGTATTTAAGAAGCTGTGTCTTTTAACACACATTTTAATGTTTCAGTTTGTATTGAAAGTTCCCATCTTTTTATGTTTTAAAGTAATACATGTATTTTTTTTTCCTAGTTCTCCAAGGTGAAAACTGAGAAAGGAGGAAAACTACCCCCACTCCTGCTTTTCTAGGCATTTGAGAGCAGATTCTGAGGGAGGGCTGTTTAACATTAAACTCTGTTAACAGACTTTAAGTAAAATCCTACTGACATCAGGTTAAGTGTAGAACCAAGAATTGGGCTGAAGTTATTTTTAATATTAAACACCTTCAAGTATAAAAAAACCCAACCTCACACTAACCTGACCACAAAATATTTAGAAGATATTATTAATCATATTGTTTGTAAATTGTTGGTTTTGTTCTAGCATACTATGTGGGGTCAACCATTACTCCTTGAACTTTTAGTGATGTCTCAAGCATAATGTTAGCAAGTGACACGTATATCCCTATTATGAACCATTTTCCTGACTTTACAGGAATAGAAGTCTTCACAGTCACAGACTTAATAATTTTTTCTAGTACGAGTTACAGGATATTGGAAAAAGTACACCCACATAGCAATTCTGTAACTACCAGAACAGACGTGCAGCTTAGAGGGAAAATTAGGGCTTTTCATTTTAAAAATGTCATTTCTTCTCTCTACTGCCAATAATGCTAATTATTTGGAACATGAAAATCTCCATGTTGAAACAAAATTCACTAATTTCTTCAATCCTGTGCAACCTTCTTGACTGGGGGAGAGATAGGGAGGAAACAAAACCAACATAAATGACAAAAAATCCTCCAACGCATTAGTGCTATTTGGACCAATTACTTAGAAACTAAGTTTTGTCAGGTATGTTCTCCTAGATCAAAAACATTTTGAAAGGTTACTTTTTTTTTTTCCTAAGAACTTTTCACTGAATCTCAAGTGGTTTTTATGACAGCTTCTGGTGAGTTCTGCTGAGAGATAGAGATACATGCACAGAGATGACAGAAAACACAAAACCTGTGTTTTTACATTTTCAGTGTGAAGGCTCTCCAATCCTTCTTTTTATTCCAATGTGAAATGAGGATAAATTTAAAAATTCTGTGAAATGATGACTTAATAGAAACATTATCCTCTGAATAGACCTTCTGCATGCAAATGCCTGGGACAGTGCGGGAAAGGAAGTGGGGATTATAGAAGAAAGTGCTGTTGGATGTTTCTGTAAAAAAAAGCATGCATTTTAGAGTAAACAATGGCCATGCCAACAATGAACAATGGCAGTGCTGGGAGAAAATGAAGTGAATGCTCTGTGGTCAATGAACTGGGACAACACAGATTCTCAACACCAGACAGCAGGCAACCCAGTCAGTCAAGATAGCTGTTTCTGAATTGTTGTGTTACTAGCCCTTTAATTTCCTTCTGCAGATGAACTTTCCTGTCCTAAGGAGAGGAGGAAATGGAGTTTTATCAATGGCTTATACCAAGGGAGAAGTACAATATTCTTCCATTTGGTCTTGAAAATCTTCCTAGCAAAGGGACAGAAAAACTTGTGCCTTATTTGGAGACCCATCCTTGCAGCTTAAGCGCCCCCAGTCAGTCCTGGATGAAACACAAAACAGGGAAAACATTCCTGCACTGTCTGTTGGGTTGCGTTAGATGATTCTCCCTCGCTTCCCCCTTTGCATGTTTGTTTCACACTTTCTTTAGCACACAAGCAAGGAATTGTACAAAGTAGTGGTAAGGCAAGACACTATAAAATTACTATCTGGTACTTGTATACTACAGAATTTTATTCCTTATTTTAAAAGGAGAGCAGACATTTAGCATCACTTTTGGATTTTGGTTATCTGCAGTTGAACTTCAGCAAGCTGCATCTCAGAAGTATTATTTTGAACATTTGCTGTGCCAAATTTCCAATTGATGTGAAGCACATTAGAGCACCCTTATCCATCAAAGACCTAAACTCATCTGTCTTTCAATTCCTGGTAGTAACATCTGTTTGACACTGAGTCTCACTATGACTCCAGACAAGAGTCATGCTGGCCTAAGCTATCACTTTCATGAAAATTTTATGAGCAGTGCTTGCATTTCACCTGTTAAGGAAGATACACAAATACTTCCTTTTATAATTAATGTAGAGTATGAAGTGCTTCAGTGCCCTCAAAGGAACAGCAGAGTTAAGTGCTGGTCAAAGCCTGGCTGTACATGGCTGATTGCTGATAATGGACCCAGAGGGAATATGTGAAAGAAACACCCTCTCCCCACCTCCCCGCTGACCCACTCCCCCCCAAAAAAAAGAATAAGAAAATCCATCCCAACAATCAAGGATATCAAACAAGCCTGTAAACTTACAAGAGCTATAATAAAGGAGAAAAAAAAGAGAAAGACTTGGATTGGGGATGAGAAATGGGTCAGATTGGAAAGTTTAAATTTTAAAAAATCTTTAATAGCTGTAATGACCTGACTGCAATCTAGAATAACCTCCTGCACAGGAAGTAAAGTGCATTTCTGCCTGAGGAAAGGAAAAAGAAAGCAGTCACATGAAGTGCTCAGGCAGCTAAATGCTTCCTTCTCTACTCCATTTTCCCCCTAATTTATGCCATTCCTGTGTTCCTAGTTAAGATTAGTACTTGTATAAAAAATATAGTCTTTGCAGAGGATGGAAAAGACTTTCTTTTTAGCATTAGCACCTTCTCTTCACTTTAGGTAGCAGCATTAATATTCAAATCACTGCTTATGAAACAGCTACAATACTGGTCTGTCAATGAATGCCAGAAGAATTTACAAGCGTGGCAGTCTGCCAACTGTCTGATACACTAGACAGAGTGTCAGAAATTCCACTGAAATTATATAGTCTTAAAATTAAGAGAAAGCTATGCATAATTGTGTGAAGGAACCAGATGAGACTGAGTGAGGCATTTTTATTCCAAATCAATAGAGAGATTTGCAGTAATTCAAGCACCATAATTAAACCCTTTAACGATGAAGCACTGATTGTGCCAAATTTCAGACAGATGCTCTTCCTAGTTAGCTGTTTGATGGGCAGGAGAAAAACAGAAACTGTTGCATCTAAATGTTTACCACTTACCCTCTTGTCTGCAAGAAACACTTGGTGCTTAGAGGGTGAGTTATGAATTTCTGCTAGACTTAATCCCTGACTGTCTGACAAAAATGCTACCTTCCTGTTTGAAAACAACTCAGGTCAAGGCCATGGACTTCTGAGACAACATTTATATTAGGAAAATTGGGTATGAATGCTGGTCACTCTCAACAGAGTAAACAATTACAGAAATGCACCAGAATCTTGCAGTGGAAGAACCTGTTGACCCACAGGGCAGGTTGCAAGTGCATCTTCAGTCTTCTGTATAAAGAGTATAAATATTAAACTAGCTTACTGGCAGACAAACAGCCTCCCAGTGTTTACAGGCTATGTTAATTAAAAAAACCAAACCAACCTCCTCAAGTAATCAGTAACCCTGAAGAGAGAATCTGGCATTATTCTCTGATTGTAGTACAGGTTTGCTATGCTTGATAAAAAGGAGGAGCATCATTTTATTCTAGCAAATGCCTTCATATCTATTTCTAATTTTGCTAACACTGGAGAACAAATTTAGATATTTAAGGCTGCATCATGAACGAAAGTGGTGCAGCTCTTCTGGCCCTCCTGCCTGGACTTGCTTGCCCTTTGCAGGAAGCCTGGGGAAGTGACCATCCCTTAAAAGAGATAATAAGCACTAGGTCACATGTTACCATCAAATTTAATCCTCATGCTCTTGTATTCACTGATGTGTACAGGACTCTTTCAATGTCTGTGGCCAGGAGAAGAGTGCTTTATTCATGTGTTTGTGACCTAAGATCACTTTGAGGGCTACATCACCACCCATCAGCAAGTAATGCCTTTGATCCTTCCTTCCCACTGCATCATTTGTAAGAAGCCCTTGACAAGGGCAAAGACTGTTTCCCATCTCCCCAGCCACATCCGTACCAGTGCACATCTGACACAGCCTCTGCCTGGGGTGCTGCTGCTCTGCCCTCTGAGGCGTGGGTGCCAGTGGTCAGAGGGTGAGACGGCAACTCGACTGGCGGCGTCTGAATCTGGCAGGTGACCTTCAGCACTGCCACCAGTAACACGAGTGACACTTTCTCTTAGTCCAGAAATTGACTGCTCTCTTTTCACTGGACAAAGAAACGGGCTGGCCAAATAGGTGAGCTCAGATCATATGACCAGTATTCAGTGCTGTTGCTCTCCTCTTCTGCCACCACTTGTTAAAGGAAGAGGGATAAATTTATAACAAATAGAGAGTGAATCCTGCAAGTAGCTGTTTAATCTTGATGACAACAGTACAAGTCTTCACACAATGTTTTTGGCAGACATGCTCAATATAGGTTTCAAAATAAGCTGTTGATTCTTAAAAGGCAAGACTTTTTAAGTACTACAAAAAGATAAAGAGCATTTAGAGTTTAAATATGCACAGCCAGAGAAGTCATGCAGCTCAGAAGAACATTCCAGATGTAGCATTTAATCCTGCTCCATTTAATTCGTAATATATTGAAGCTAATATAGGTTTAACTAAACCCCATGTTAAATACTCTAGATACTATTCTGTTCATACTCAGAGTAAACGCATTTTGCAGCTACAGAGTGCTACGACAGATCAGAGCTGCTAAAGCATGGTTTGCTAACTATTGTGTGTACCTTGCCTTTTCTGGGATCTCCTGCTTTTACTAAACTCAAGATTGGGTAGTTTGGCAAGCTGCAGCACATTTTACCTAAAATGGAGAGATACATACATGTAGTACGTTTCTTTTATACTTTTTATATAAATAAGAAAAATTTGGAAGTGAAATTTCATTAGTAAACTGCAGAACATTTATCTTAGATAAAAGCACCCACAAACTGAACAACGCCACCCCAATAATATGCAACTTCTGATTTTAACTACAAGGCATTTTAGGTGTGGAATTTTTTTACTACAAAAATAATCAGGTTTGGGCTTTTGTTTGCTTCTCTACAATGAGCAAGGCATCAGTTATCAGTGATATAAATCTTAGCTACTTTGAACTGAGAGATATTAAAAACCCTTTGATGACTAGCTTTTTTTTAACCTATGTGACAGTAATAGATATTAAAATGCACACTAAAATAGCTAAAGGCTATAGAAATTTCAGCTTTTGTTTTGAAATATATGCCAGACAGGTAATTTGATGGGTTTAGAAAATATGTAAAGGTAGGACATGTAATTTTTTAAAAATATGTTCATTGATCAGGCTCTTTTCAGAGTCTTTTATACACTCCTTTTGATGCAACCAAGGCAAATGGGATAGTTTGACGTGAACTGAGATAATACTGATGGGAGGAAAACACAGGAAGGGAACTATATTGATGACCTGCTTGGATTTCATTATTGACCTTTTTCTTTTAAATCACCAGAAAGTCACGTTCCAAAAAAGAATGACTTGTTGAATTCCTCTGCTTCATCACCACCAAGAAAGGATCACCATAGCAACAGAAAAAAGACTGCATTGTGAGAATACTCACAAGCTGAACAAGATCATGGTTTAAGATAATGTCCCAGGAGCATGGCAAAATGCCAGCTAGGGGTGGGGAAGGAGGGAAGTGGGATTTCTACAATAACAAGGGAATTTAAGAAGATCTAATACTGTAAATGTGAAATATATGTGTATTCAGGGCTAGCAGAAAGTTCAAGAGAGTGAATTGAGAAGCTGTACAGTTCATTTGTCTGGGGAGAAAATCAACAGGGCTTCTTATTGATAAATCCCTGAACTAGCTTATAAAGGTCAACTACCAAGTGACTGATGTGTGCCATTATGATTTTCCCTTTAGCCTCTCTGTTAGGGCATCCAAAATGTTTTGCAGCTAGCAGGAGGTGTTCATGCAGTAACTACATGGACGAGTTTAAAGAAAACATTTCATGTAGGTCACTCATCAGGCAGAACCTGCTTAACTTCTAGTAATTATCTGCAAAGTCTGATCCAGCACTGCAGTCTAGAGGTGAAAGGATCATTACATTTGTTGTCTGGTTTATCTGTTCTATTTAGACACTTGTCTTTGATCCCCTCCTACAACATTTTAAAATCCTCAAAGTTCAGCTCCACAATATTTGAGAAGCAAAGCTAAAAACCTACGCTTAAATCAAAATATGAATCAGGATGAGTTCAGAATATGCCACTGAATGGGATTTAAACCATATGATACTTCCCACAAAATTTTTCCTGATTTTTTCTTTTCACTATGAAACACCCATTCTCAACTCTCATGTTTTGTTAAGAACTCTTTAAAACTAAATAGGTAACATAATACTAAAAATTACAGATAAAAACGTTTGAAATGAGAAACTCTGTACAGAGTAACTGCTGCTTTCAAAGCCATGTTCTTTGCAACCATTTCTTTGTGGCAAAGTGTGAGTGGCTTTGGCTTTAGAATCACTACAAATGTGTCTGTGAATTTCAAAAGAGCTTGTCCTCTTTGTCCCTTCAGCCAGTTTACTGAAGGAGTAAATGCACACTCAGAGAACTGAGACTATTCCAGTTCTGATGCCAATTGTTTATACCTCTGACTCCTCCATTTTCTGTCTAAACATGATTTGTGTTAGAAGGTCTTAAGTAGAGTTTGGGAAACATAAAAACATCCTCAGTGAAAACTGCCAATTTACTAATGCAAAGTGACACTAAATCCAAGCATTTTCATTTACCAGTCATCAAGATTATTTTGATGACTTACAGGCTATGACTGGGATGACTCAAGGTTACACTGTCTACAGTATATATTCTTCCTGTGACTGAACTGGCTGTGTCAGACCACCACTGACACTTTCACAAAGCCTGAGTTGTTTTTACTGATACTGATAAATGAGTTGCTGAGATACCTCTTCTTTGTACCATGGAAATGTCACCCATGGTAGAAGTCAGATAATGCTCACCAACACCTGAATATTCTTTTACTCCTGAACCAGTGAAACACCACTCCCTTGCTGTGAAATTTCTTTCCACCATAACTCACCTGATATTGTTGCTTTCTTTGGTGTACAGCAGTCCCTCACTAGAAGTCTTTGAAGCAATATGATCTTTTCCCTCCACTGCTGTGGATCACTGGAGAGAACAAAAGGAGCGGTTCCCAGCTCCCAGTCTTAGTAAAACTAATCATTGCCAAAAATGAAGGTGGGTCACTTGTGCTCTGTCTGCCCATGACTTGAAACAGTTAACTCTGACTATGGCAACAAGATTTTTTACTGGCAGAAGTTAACAGACAGCTTGAGCCAACCTATTAGCATGCTGTATGTTCCCTGATAGCCTTCATGCTGTCTCTGTGACAGAGTACTACAATTAATACAGAAGAAAAAGAATAAATTGTAATCTGTCAGGTCAACAAAGTTTACAAGGCAAGACTGAGCCAACACAGGGTCAAGCACAGTAGCATGTGGCAAGGACAAACAGGACTTCTTTCTCTGAACTGCAGGAGCTATTAGGAACAGTGTAAATATTCTGAGTAAATCCCACCATAGTCTTTACTAGCTTGCAGTCAAATGAAGAGGAAGGGAAAGTAACCAACAAAAATTAACAACCCAAACCCATTATACGCTCAAGATTCACAGAAGCAGTACATCCTCAAGAAGTTTATGGCATACTCTTTAAAGACACGGGTCAATGAGGAATCCTTCAGAAAATGTGCTTTTATAGAAAGAGGAGCACAAGACAAAACCTTCAGGTACAAACTGGTCTAATAATTTCAGAGAAGAAAGGGACTACTAATTTGTGATGAAAAAAATTCAAGTAGAAAGTTGCATGTTATAATTGGGGAAGAGACACACTGACATCTTACAATGGCATCTCATGGCAGCAAGGATGGAATGACAGGTTTTAGAGCATGATCCTGCATGCATTAATGTTTGGGACCCTCAGCTCTGGAATATCTGTCTCTCCTTACAAATACCTGCCCTAATTCTCTACTGAAGAAGAGATGAAAGGAAATGCTGCAAGGAGTTCTTTGACATCGCAAGACAAAAAGCCCAACAAACAAAAACAGCAAACCAAACCAACCAACCAAACACCCACAAAACAACAAACCTCAAAGGTATGACTTTGACATGTACTTCTGAGATAGACATATATACCTGCCCCCTCTCATATAAAAAATGGCATGTGGATGCATCCCCAAACACAAAGACTAATCATTATTAAAATCATTATGGACCAAGTTTTTCCTCTAGCATTTGAATTTTATACCACTGCAAATGCAACGACTTTGCCATGACAGGTTCTAATTTACACTCTACAAGTGAAATCATAATGGGGACAAAATACAAGGGTGTTGTCAGCGTACACCTGACCCTATAAACTTAAAGGTAATCTGACACTCAAAAAGCAAAAGAGAAAAAAACCCGTCTGAAGTTAGGCACAGCATATATTTTCAGGGACTGTCAGTCACAAAGCAGAGTGAGATTGCTGTGATCAGCAAATTCTTTTGGCTTTCCAGCATTTTCAGCAGAAGATGAACGGCACCATGACTAATGGGATTTTCCATTAAACATGGCCTACAGAAAGCAGACATTTCAGAAAACAAATCAGCACTTTACATAAATGCATTTATGCCTAAAATTAGATTTACTTTTTTTTTTTTTCATGAAGCTGACTGCAATATACTGACTTATTAAGAATACAGGATAACACTACTGTACCTTATTTATATGTACTTGAAGCTTTTTGCTGACTGCACGCCCAATAAAACAGACAAAGTGCTATCACACCAGCTAGGTCAAAACTCAACATTTAAATAGCCTAAGACTTACAGAAAAGAAAAATAAAGCAGAATATTAAAAAAAAAAACCAACCCCACCTGTAACTGCATTTAGAAGTGGTGGCAAATCTCTGTCATTCCAGTTTTGCATTTCCTACCATGATTATAGCCCCACAGTCACTATCAATCATTTGTTCTCAATTTCATTTTTCTTTACAGAAGAAGGCAGACGGACTTCTTCTCTAAACTGCTCTTCTGAGTTAATGTGACTGGAATCCCAGCTTACCTGAGTCTAAGTGCCAAGGGTCAGTAGCGGCCGACATTGGTGGGATGGTGAGTGGAGATGCTCCGCAGTTGGATTCCACCAATTCTCCTTGGATGTGGACGCGAGAGGAGGCGTTGGTAGGTCTCAGAGCTGCTTTGAGTGGAGCAATCTGGTTGAACTGTACTCTCGACAGGCAGCCAGTGAATCCTGGGGTGTTGTATTTATATATATCTTGGTCAATCTTCCCAATTTCTATGGGAAATTGAAAAGGGAAAAAAATTAATCAAAACAATTCATTGCTTTGGAAAGTACAGTTGGTCTGAACACTTCATTCCCAGAGCTCAGTTCCCAAGTCCCTCTCTCAAGGAGACTGAGATTGTGTCAGACCCTGACAGGTTTCTTCACATTTCATTACAGATTAAAGCTGGAAACCTTCAGGCCTTAACATGACTCGGTTTCACTGCTATGCTATCATTAAAATGAAAGGCTGGCATGAAGGAGTCAGTGAAGGAGTCATCAAAGAACAAAAGGCCAGGAAAAAATATCTTTTCCCTGAAAAGAGTGATGGAAGGGAAGGTGGAAGGACAGTCTTGCCCAGGGTCTCTCTTCCCAGTTGAAGCTGCTGCTATGAGAGGTGCCCCTTCCTTAACCTTGGCCTGTTGTCCTTTAGTTCCTCTCAGAGGGCTGGGACCACTCCTAGTCACTCCTGTCCCTCTCCCATGTCCTTGTCAGGACATCAAGTGTCCCTTCACAAGGAGACCAAGGGTGAAGAGATCTCCTGGGTCCCTTCTCCTGGGAGCGAAGCATCCCTTTGCCAGCAGACCATGTGTCCCTCTGGCTTGAGCTGGAAAACCATCCATCTCCTTCCTTCCTTCATGGAAGGAGAGGTGGTGGTGAGATGTGGCAGGATCTCATCCCGCTCTGCTGCAGGCTGAGGGAGCTGAGACCTTGCTGTCAGTCACTTTGCTGCTGTGGGCTGACAGACAAGCTGGCAGCTGGCATCCATGAGCTGAGCACGAGGCTTCCCCACCACTCTCTAAAACAGCTGTTGTCTCTCAAAGTTGCCCTCCAGATAGCTTTCTCCCTTCTAAAACACCAGTTAAGATGACCCCAAAATCATGTAAAATGCAACAAATACCCCTTACTACAAATCCCTTTACTAACCTGGAGGCTGGCCCCAGCTGTTTTAACTCTGCCAGGACCTGTTGGAACAGTCTGAGTCACAACTGAATCAAAACTGTCACTCTCTGTCAGCTGTCTGTGTTAGAGGGGTATTAACATTTCAAAGCCTCACTGCAGTGTCTAACATAATATTTACATGACAGTGGGGAATTTGGCTTCTTTTCTTCTATGGTAGTGCTGAGTGAATGAAAAGGACACATGGAAGCATCGTGTTTGTGCTGTACCAGGGTCTATTGCTCCAGAGGCACCCAGACACTTCCAACCACCTTTTCCTAGGTCGGCAGGTAAATACTTAGCCCTTGAAGGTGGTGGAAGAAGTCATACTGAGCTGAACAAAGCAAGATTGTATCCCAGGAACAGAGAAAGGGGAGCAGTCGCACGTTACTCAAAGGCATCCTTTTCAGATAGGAACAATGATAAACGTTTAAAAAATGTTTTTTCTAGAAAGAAAAAAAAGCCTGTGAATTATATGATTGTGTCATAAAAAAGAAAGAAAGGAAAACAGAGGTGGGAAAGAGAAGCTTCTTCTGAGAGGTGTGACGAGAAAGTGGGAAGGGGCTTTATTTTAAGAGTTTGGGGTTGAACTGAGAACCATAATACATCTGAGTTTGAATCTTGCTACAAAAAAGAAATTCAAACCAAAATTATTAGAAAATGAATTACTAATCTTTTGGAAATGTCTGTGTTCAGTTCTAACCAAACCAGGAACAATTATATGAGGTCTGAGCTGTTTACTGTTCCTAAAAACTAGCATGATATATGTCAGCTACATTCCTAAGAGTACTGAGTGCTTTGCATCAGGGATATGTACCAGGAGTTTCAAGGCTACAAATCAGACACAGCATTCAAAAACACACTTTACTTTGGGGGTTTAAACATGAAGTGGGAGAAAACGGGCGGAAACTGGTCAAATCTTGAGTATGATTAAAACAACTTATTGTTTTTCACACAGAACTAAGCTATATCTTTTCTGTCTTTGAAATCATGTTAGACCCATACAACATTTAAGTCCCCTACACACCTAGCATAAGGGCACACAACAGTGATGCATAATCTGAAAACTACTTGCATTAGATCCTTATATGATCCACCATACAAGAATGTATTTTGTAGCCTCCGCACTTTCCCTTTTATTTCTCGCTTGAAAATGTCCTTTCTTTGCTAGTGCTTCTACAGTCTGTATTAATGTTATAGCTGCATTTCACAAGCTGGCAGTGAGCAGCGCCACCTCTGACCAAGTGGACACATCCTCAGGACTCAGCTAGGGACTAATTTAAATGCTTAAAGTAATTGTATTAGTCACATAAGTCTTTCATCCAACTGTCCTTTAAAAAAGTAGCTTGACCAAACCATTAGCAGTATCTCCTTCAAAAATATGATAGTAAGTAAAACACCTCATACATGCAAATACATTTTTCATAGCTAGTAGAGAAGCTGTACAAAAGCCAGTTCATGCATTTGAATGGTACCTGTAGACCATATCACTCAGACAAGGTTCCTATCTGACCACAATATTCACTATTTCTTACTTCAATAAAATATTCATGGTATATTCAGTGAAGAGCTGCATTTTTTAACAAGCCTTATAATCTAAGAAACAATTACAAGACTCTTCAAACACTGTAACCACTGTTGCAAACAGTTTAGTGATTTCAATCACATTTTATATATTCTGTGGAATCTCATGCAGAAGCTAATAGCCTCCCACTCACAATCCTGACTGACAAGAACAAAGATCCATGAATATGACTGTGCTAATTTAGCAACTTCAGTGCCATGCTTCTTTAACTCCATAAGTGATGGATACTAGATATTGAAAGAATGAAAAAAAAACCCAAACCCTAACAAAAAACCCCAAACTAACAAGGCACCTTGCTGAAGACCTGCATTTTTGTTTAAAACATTCCACAAGTGATGGCTGTGCAAGTCACCCCACGCAAATTTACGGCCAGCTCACATCACATCAGTGCTAAAACAATACAGATCAACTTCTGTGACTGTGGTCATGCTCCTTCCTGTGCATGTCCCATGGGGCTGAGCACACCGATAGCCTCTGATGTTAGGCCATTACACTTTGCTTCCCTGTGCATTTGAGCCTGCTATAAACACATTCCTGGGGAGTGCAATAATTGGAAAATGAAATATGTCTTTGTTCTCATGACTAAAATTCAATTTTCTTCCTATAACAAAGAGGGGAGAAAAACAAAAATGATGATTACAATCACATTAATTTAAAAAAAGGAAATGTACAATGCAACTACTTTGCATTGTTTTCAGCACGTAAGCTACTGCAAAGCCATATAAATATTACAGTATATAGTACTATCATTACCTAATAGCAATGTTTATATTATTGCTTTCAGACCTGATGCAGCAATCTCCTGCTGGCAACTTACCCTCAAGTATTTCTGTAACGAAAGACTTAAAAAAGAGCACTTACAGGTCCATCTTTTACTTCAACTGGTTTTAACCATTTGCTGCCTTGACCACATAACCTGCTGACTTGGGATGAAGACCACGATTACACAAAACCAGTGAGGTGAACCCATTCTAGCACAGATGCACTGCAGTGTACAAACCCTTAACACTAACCATTCACACAGTAACTACGCCACTGCCTACCCAGATTACTTAAACATTTTAAAAATGTATGTAACTAGCACAAAGCAATAATAATCAGCGTAATTATGTTATCTGTTTTTTAAGCCTTTTTGCCCTTACTACATTACCATGTGGTTACAGGGTTGTGGCTCCTGCCTAGGCACAATTACAAAAAAGAACAAATAAAAAGTTTGATTCAGATTATTACCCAATTTGACCTAGTCAGCCTGCATCTGATGAGCTACTTGTAGAAGCAGACACATTGTCAAATACAGTTTTTATCTACTCTTTCTCTCCCTTTTTTACTTTCCATACCTACCACTAAAAGACATATAGCCATAGAGCTTTTAATTGCAGAAAAAGTTATTGTGCTGCTGGAGAGATCTGGCTCTGCTTAATTCTACCATCTATTTTTAATATATTCCTGTAGCATCACTTAGAAAGACAAGAGAAAAACGAGAGCCTGATGTAGCAGAAAAAAAGTTGATGCATTTGGTACCATAGCTCTGAGCAGGTTTTGGATAGATGAAGGACTGCTTTCTATTTATGGAAAGTTCCCTGTGTGAGGATCCTAGAATGTTTCACATGTACACAAGGCTCTGCAACACAAATCTGTGCAATCCAGCACAGCACTGTGCCATACCAGGATCGTCGTGCCACATGTGGAAAGACGCCCTTGGACTGCGTTACACTGGGACCTTGGAAACTGGGAGACAGAACCAGCCATGAGGGAAGTAAACCTACAAAACATGCTTTTATTAAACGTATATGCCGAGTATCTTTGCTCAATATCTTCTCTATGTAGCTGATCTGTGCACTAGTTTTCTTGATGGGCTTTGAAATGGATATCAATACAGAAAGTTATAACAAAGTCTGAGCCTTGAACAGTGTTCCTTACATATAGAGATCAAGACATCTGTTTACTGTGAATTATGTTCCATTAGGAAGGAAATGCAACAGAACCTGAAGTACACTTTGTGGGTATGTACTACAATGTAGGCAATAAATATCCTTTTATGAATTCCATTGGAGTTTTCCAGTGGAGCCCTTCAGTGTAGAAATAAGGCATAACTAAGGATACATATTCAAGCTCAGCAAGGCTCTTGGTAAATGTCCTAGCCATCTAGCTCTTCTTTCTTTGTTGGTGGTAGGAAAGCCCTGCCCAAAGTAGCACACAGTGGGGTTGGGAGAAGAAAAGCACTATATACTGGTGTGATTTTGGTCTTGACAGAAGATGCTTTTTGAACAAAGTAAAGTCTCAGAAGCACAACCAAAGGCCTTTCAGTTCAATTCACTAAAAAGGCTACTTCTTACACAATTTACACAAGACATCATTTGAGTTTTGCTTTGAAAATGGTGAAAAATCTAGCTGTTTTGACTCAGGATAATGACCCATTTATATGTGCCCATTTGCGCTCAGAAATACAACAGCTTAATGATTTTGGAAATAAAGTAGCCACATCAGCAGTGAGAGAAATTCAGCTTTGCCATATGGTGGTATTTCTGGCTGAACTACCAGGATGCTCTGCTATTTCGCTTAAGATCAAGCGTCCACTCAGTGGGTAGACAGAAGGTAATCCATCATAAATCTCTACAGCTCTTCCACTAGAGGTACTAAAATGAGCCTAAACTGTATAATATTTTAATAGACTGCACAAGTGAATTCACCAGTTCAATTAAATGAACCACTAATCGCTTTTGGGTCAACCTTGGCAATAGATTGTCTCTCAGAAATAAAGGACCATAAGCTCCCTTGTCCCCTGTACTCATAAAGATACCTTGTTATGTTACCCTCTGCCCAAAAATCAGCTCCGTCAGCATCTTAAGCATCTCTCTGTTATGGCGTCAGGCTCCACATAATAGAAAGCAGTTTAAACTACGCTGAAAGGAAGCTATTGATTTCAAGAATTCACAGTCCACAGAGATTACTAAAGCAGTTTCACTTACTTGAAGCCTAGATGAGCTGTTCAGTGCAACATCAAACCACAGCACATGCCAATACTTGAGAACTGGCATGGTGTAAAAAACCCGAGAGAATAAATTAATTAGTTTGAATCACAGTCATAGGGAGAACCTATCTGGGGTGGCATATACCTGCTAGACCAAAGCTACAAGGTTAAAAAGGCCATGTCAGGAGCAATTACTACGCGTCCAAAAGAGGGGTAAAACCAGGCAGTGGGAAAATGACATTCTGACACATTGCCTGGGTCTTCTAATGAACATCCTCCAGTGTGAAGATGGAGCATCTGTTTGCTTACTGGCTGTTTATATCTTCTCTGTGCTAAGATCAGCAATTTCTATATAAAAACCAAAAGCATACTAATACCCCTTAACTGTGTAGATAACGTGTGATTTTAGAGATGCTTAATACTCAGCACAAAGCAAAGAAGCAAAATTATCAGAATTACATTTAATGAGCTGTACTTAATGAAAAACCTTGAGACAGGTATAGGGACTGAATTAAGCTACTATTAAGTATTTTCATGGCCCTCAAGCTTCCCTGGCTTTTATTTTCAGTCTCTGAAGTAAAATTCAGTAAGTGGTACAAACTGATTATAAAACAACAGGGACCTTATTTTGTCCATTAGTCAAAACTGAGCTGGTGCATGCTGCTTTCTGGACACCTGCACCAGCGGAACAAGGTGCTCATTTATGAAGAACACGTTAAAGGGATGCTGGGGGCAGCAAAGGAGTGAGCAGCCCCTGAAAATGGGCACCTGAGCTTCACAATGCCCAAGTGCAAATGACCACTGACTGCTCTTTATGCAAAAATTAAAATCCTGAGCAGCAGACATGCTTTTTTTAGTAGAGATCTGCAAGGGTCAGGTGCTATCCAGATGCCTCCCCACATGTACCCTTCTCATCAAGCTAAAACAGTAATGCTGCAGGGTGGCCTCCAGTCCCCAGTGGGCTGGGAAAGCCATCCTGTCACTCCCTCTTCTGGCACATGTCATGAGAGACTCGCCTATCTGCTTCACCCTGGACCCATGATCAGATCCCGAAGTCAGATGTCTCCAGATATGCCTACAACTGATTGCTTTCCAGAGCCTTCAGGTACTGCTCACAGTATGGCCCTATTTTGTGACATGGTCCTTCTGTGGCTGTTTTAACTTTTTCTTTGTAACTTTATGTTACTTGTTGTAGCTTTTCTAATTTCCTTGTTTATAAGAAGCTATAGTTTGTATGGAATAATTTTGTTTAGACAGTTTATACCTAGACTGACAACCTCACTGACCATCCGCTGAAACACGGAGAAGATGCTATTTATGGTCTAGGAAGCACTGCGCCAGAAACCAAAGGAATAAACATGGACCCATCAGTGCCAACCAAGAGTGTTGCACAGCAAACACATGGTGCTTTCATTTGCTGTCTGACACTTATGAAATGGCCTTTCCACCTACGGTACAAGCAAGAGAAAAATTACTTATGAAGACTGTAACAGCTCAATGCATGTTTTAGTTGCAACAGCAGCTTTAATAGAATTGCCCAAACAAAGGCCATTTCTTTATGAAACATTTCTAATACTTTCTGCACAAGCTAAAGATGATTGAACTGAGTGAAAAATACACAGGATTAGAGAATTTGAGCTGGCCTGGAAGCTTTGCTGCAGCCCTGGAGCACTTCCAAACCCCTGTCCCTGGCAGAGGAGTTACAGCTTTCAGGTCACACTGTAATGGAGACAGTAAATCACTGACATGAAATACACTCCTATCAGAGTCCCATTATTGCAGGAATAATAAAGACTAGTGCTGGACTGCAGCTTCTCTGTCAAAAAAGGCACTGTGAAGAATGCTGTGAAATGGAGATGTTGTTTGACAGCAGCCTGGTTTCACATTGCCACAAATGTAAAGGGTTTGAGAACAGGTTGGATTTTTTTTTCTGCTCTTCTATACTGATGCTATAATTACAGAATGTTTCAAGATTTGACATTGGATGTATGATTTCCTGGAATCTTCCATTTTAAAATGTTGTGCTAGCCAACAACAGTTATTATTAATAAATTCACCTGCTTTTTAACAAAAAGGGAATTAACTGATGCTGCAAGGTTCTTTGTAATTGCATTATAAATGCCACAAAAGTAAGACCAAGAGTAAAACTGAACATCATTCTTTCAAGGAAACAAGTATTTTTCTCACATTTTGCTACTGATTTTTTGTATAACCTTGAGTGAGCCACTTCAGATATTCATGCCAAATTCTCTCTCTCCCTCTTAGTAGGACACAGAGAATTCTCCCGACCCTGTAGTTGGCATTTCCCTCAAGTGTTTCGAGATATAAGTAAAAAAGGTCTGGGCATTGCTTTTAAATATGAAAATAAAATGAAATAGGTTTTTTTAAAACATCCCATGAACTTCTCATTACTTTGGAAAGGTCACTAAAGGAGACACAGATTCTCTGGCACATTTACATTGGTAGGAAAGAAAGCTCTCCCAAGGGTAATAGAATAATGTAAAATAAGGGAAAAAGAGAATAAATACTACGTTTCTAGAGATCCTTTGTTGCAAACGAACGATATCCAGCATGCAAATATCAGCTGAAAGTCTTGAATATGACAGAAGTCTTCAAATGTTCCCACACAAGAGTGGCTGCTGTGAAGTGTTCAGCTGGGGCTAGAACCTCAGTGGGAGTGAACAGCCAGTTCTGTGCCAGTGGGACCCAAATCCCACTGGTTTTGTGGAAGGAGCAACCTCTCTGTACATTACCCTTTATAACCAACTGTGAGAGTTAATACAATCATTTCATAAATTTGTATAGCATTCTATTCTCCTCTAGAGCACTAATCATTCTCCTTGGGCACCAGAGGCAAAAAGTTCAGCCTGTTGTTTAAAGAAGGAATCCCCAAAGTAGGGAGAGTTAAAAAAAAAGGTCATTCACCCAGACAATGGCCTGAGCTGACAGAACAGGACACTAATATTGTTCACTCAGGCTGCACTATGTACCTTGGCTGAAAACCCACCCGAGAGCTGATGGAAATCTTTTGATTGAGAACCAAAGTGCTCAGCACACACAGGTGTAACCCACCAAGCTGCAGAAATCAGCAGTTCTCAAGGCATATCTGCATGAGAAGTATCTGACAGTTCGCTTCAAGAATAATTTCCTTTTTCTACCCCATCCTCTATCCTTTTGACATGATGCAAGATCAATCAGATCTCGGGTTGAGGGCAGCAGAAGGAGAGCCACCACCAGGTGTTTCATCCACAACAAAGAACTAAATGTTTCATCTACTCTTTTTCTCTAGGCAGGCTCTAGACAGAGTAAGATGAAATGGATGATGGGGGACGAGAAAAAATTATACAGACAAAATTTCTTTAAAAAAACTTCAAACCACAAATTTAAATGACTGACAAAATAACTAAATAATTTTGTCATCATAGATATCACTGTGAAAAAAAAAGAGTTGTTATCACAGACAAACCATCCTCAGAATTAGGTGCTGCAGTGTATTTCACCAGGATTTATAAGACCATTCTAATTTATGCTCATGATAAATAACCTTGGTAGGATCCTTCATAACCCTTAGAGACAGATATAAAGCACATATATTTTGCATTACTATGCAAAAGAAATATGTAGTTTTATTCATGTTGTTTGTCTAAATGTGCTTATGCGTCTTATAGAAGCTGGCTGCAACATAACACAGAAAATACTTTTCAGTCCAGAAAGTAAATAAATAAATAATCAAATAAGTCTTTTGCAGCCTGTAGTCAAATGTAATGTGTCTTGGCCAAGGTCCAGTGCATTTAGTTATATGGTGCTTTTGTTAGAACTCTATTAAAATTAAGTCATTTCAGTCTGACATTACTTTGCATTTTAATGGGTATCCTTCTGTGACTACCTGCAAATGACCTCATAATATGCTTTGCATTCGATATCACCAGCCTCAAATATCTTAGTAAAACTGCAGTGTCATCAGAGTGGGTAGGCTGAGATTCCCTCTCTTGCCTCTCTCCTCCCTTGTTTATCTTAGTCTCACTTGGAGATGGTAAAAAAAGCTAGAATAAGCATTTGAAGAAGATCCATGGTATGCAACTAAAACAGAAAAATAATTTTCAGTAGGATATTGTTTTTATATGTACACCATTTATGCCTTATATTAATTAACCTTATGTATTCATAAAAGCTGTAGAGGTTTTTTTCTTTTTTTAATAATTAAAAAGGTAAGGAACTGTCACCTGTTAAGAAACCACTTGTATGGATGTTAGTATCATAAAGATAAAACTTCTTCAGCAGTTTCACATAATTTTTCTTACTTATTTACTTTAAAAGAAATCCATTGCTGTTGCACCTACAATGTTGGATTTCAATGCAATGTAATATATAAATAGAAGTTTTTTCTGGAAGTGACATTTTTCAGAAGATATGCACACTGCCATGTGGATAAGGAAAGATCTTTCAAAGTAGTGGCAAGTTTAATTCAGTTATCAAAAGCCTGAAAATAGCAAGCAAATGTAAAGCAGAATGACAGCAAGGATAAGAATGCTATAACTTAGTAGGTCGTTTTTTCTTCCAACATTTTCCTTCTGTTTGCTTTACTTCTTCATTTGGCATTTAATTTTTCTCAGATCAAAGCATCCACTTTTTCATATAGACAACAGCAACCTAGCTGGAGTACTGAAACCCATCACTTATTTTAACTATTCAAAAAGCACTGTAGGAAAAAATAATGTAGGACAGTGCAGGGAAAATAGAATCAATTTAATTTCTTAGAAGCAATTTCTTTTATGGTTGGGTTTTTTTCCAGTATTGTGTGCTTCACAATTTGAAGCGGAACAATCTGTATTTGAACAATCTCTATTATGTGCTTCTTTCCTTTGCTACAAGTATGAAATACACTTTTGTATTTCCTCTGCTGGAACACGCTTACGTATAATAAATTCACTTCTGCAAAGTATTACTATTTGATGCACAATGTCAAGTTATCACAAAAATTTAACAGCCACATTAGGTAGATCAATGACTTATCTAGTTCATTGTTCTCTCTCAGAAATAAAAAGTGACTGATAGTGGCTGATTCACAAGCAGTGTAACAGCATGGGGCATGTAAAATGATCCTCTCCCAGAACACCTTTTCAGCTTCCCATAAACATGGGCTTTAAACCTTCCTCAGATGAAAGTTGCATCTTGCCTTTTATATTTAGCTAGCAGCAGAACTGTCTCTCATAAATGTGCCCAATCTTTTAAGAAAGCATTAATGCTGCTGACCTTCACAGCATCCCACACCAGTGAGTTCCAGTGCTGAACTACTCCCTCTGGGACAAATAACCTCCTGCAGCTCATTTCAAGGCTGCAGCCTGGCAAAGGTAATCGAGGGTCTCAACTTCTTGTGTTGTGGAAACCCCTGCACACTTCCACCATTATAGGACTGTACAGTATCAAAATTTGGGTAGACCAACTATATAATCTAAATAGATAGCTCTCAACCTTTGGTTTAAAAGAAACCTTATGCACTTCAGTTAGAGTGTCAAAGCTCAACAGAGGATCCTCTCCACCTTTAGGCAGTGGAAATTATGATTTCATAAAGAATGAAATGTAAAAGCATTACACTATGATCTGGAAACCAAAAATGCTCCTTCATTCAATAAATGCACTGGAGATGGTAGAAATAGGTGCAGTTTGATGCCACCAAACAAATTTCACTCCAAGAGAAACAGCAAGGAGTTTGGTAATAGGTAAATAGGTAAACTGGACCTTTATTGCTTTTCAAATCACATACAGAATATTACATTCCAGGCATGCTCAGTGTAGATTTTTTTTCAATTTCTATGATCTGCTCATCCACAGACTTATTCAGCAGGTAATAATAACAGACATTTTCACAAAAAGACAGAGCTGGGTGTGTGGAGTGATAATGGAAGAACCGGTCAAGAAAACATGCAAGATGCAAGGACTAACTCAGTGACCATCACTGCATCTCATTAGATGGTGTAAAGTGAACATTTCTAGCCGGCCTAAATCAAACTGTGAGCTGTCTAAATGCTTTATCATTATTCTTATTGCATCCAAGCACGAATGATATGCTGGAGTAGCATCTGAGGGCACAATGCCATTTGCAATATAATGGCATTGTTAACAGCTGTAGCAAGTGCTCCCACCCAAATACGGAAACAGAGCTTTGGGTGTTTCTTATCCCAAACATAATAGATTTCTTTAGAGGGACGGGGAAACGTTTGACCAAGCTACAATAAAAAGAAATATAAAAATATTTGAATTCTAGTATCTCGCTAGGCTTGCTCTAGCAGAGAAATACATTAAAATGAGACAGTAAGTTCAAGATGCTATACTGATAAAAATACTGTCATTTGCTTAATTTTCTTCAATGTTGTACATGATTAAACACTCCTTATCACATCGGCTGAATCAGACAGCAGACATGTCTAACACAGAACTGCTTATTAACTTGCTTCTTTTACAACCATTTCGTATAAAAATTAGCTAAAACTTACAGGTGGATCGCAGCACCAGCGCCAGAAGACGATCTAAATCAGACTGCCCTTCTTCGTCCCTTCGAGCTGCCCCCCTCCCTTCTGCCCAGACCGCGACCAAACGGAACCCCAGGCAGAGACGAAGCCAAGGTCGGGAAATCCCAAACCCCAGACGGGCACGCCGGACACGCCTCGCAGCTTTGTTCTGGCACCAGAGGTGCGCTCACCTACTCGGCGAGCGGCGTCTCGGCTGCGGGCGGCAGGGCTCACACGCTGCTGCGGGACCGCTCCCTCCCGCCGCCTGCCCCGGGCTGAGAACCGGCGCCAGCTCATCACACGAGTGCCCCGGGCCCCGGCAGGCGTAGCCCCGCCGGCTGCCGCGCCCCGCCCCACAGGACAAGCCTCCCGCACCCTCCGCCCCCGGCACCCGGGCTACCTGCCGTCTGTCCCGGCCCTGCCCGCCGGACACTCCGGCCGTCCCGGCCGGCAGCTGCGGGGCAGCGGCGGCAGCGGCCCCACACGGCACAGCTGCGAGAGAGCGGGCGGAAAACGCGGAGCGGAGCCCAGCGCAGTCTCCCGGCCTGACTGCTGCGGGCGGGAATACACGGACTGGATCCAGAGGGGGAGTGGGCGGGGGCAGCGGGGGCGTCCCGGGGCTCCAGTCGCCCTTCTTGCTAGAAGATGCTGCTCAGCATCACAAGCCGCTGATGTTAAACAGGGGAAAGGTAGATGGAGGCTATTATGGTTTTTGATAAGTTTTGAAAGGTACAGTTCAAAAATATTTCCGCTTTTGATTTACTCGCATAGAAGTGTGAGATGACTTCATTTGCTCTGTTTTAAGATGGCAGAAGGGAGACTCAGCAGCCCGCCTACAGGGCACTGGAAAAAGAAGGGGTTAAAATCCATCTACTGACACAGACACTATGAGACCACCTCTTATTCATCTATACCTATTATCCAACACAGAGATTATGAGACCACCTGTTATACATCTATTATCCACCTATTACAAAGACATTATGAGACCACCTCTTCCTTCTCCCCACTCCTTGGTCTGACAAGTGCCTCCTTGCTCTTTCCTCCTCTTCTAGCTGCACCACCACCTTCCTCCCCCCATCCCTGCTCCATCAGTCATGGAGAGAGGGGTCCCTTGTGCTGGAGGCAGGGGAGGAAGGCAGAAAAAGCAGATACAGTTTGGGGATTGACATAAACCCTGATGACTCAAGAATGATGTAGGCTAGGGCTCACTTGGGATGGCTGAGCTTGGCCATTGCTATCTGCTGCTTATCTTCCTGCTATGAGCCCCAGCGTGGAAGCAGATGCTGCATGGCTTGTGGGGAAGGAGGCTGCCAGCACTGACTCAGGCCAAAAGTACCTCTGCAGCCAACAAAATGCACTGGCCAGAGGGCAGATGGGGCCTGCTCATCTTTTTCTCCAGTGAGGAGCCAGAAGTGAGAAAAGCAAAAACAATTAGCACTTTAGAGAAATGTGCCATAATGGGAATAACTGATCTTGGAGGAACCAGGATGGAGAAAATGTCGTACCAAAGTCTCACATGACAAGACCTGCAAGTTGGTACTTCAGAAGTAAACCAAGACATAATAGTGGTCATCACCAGGACTTCATCTAAGACCTTTATTCATCTAGCATGCTATCACATTAAGTCACATCAATTTAATTCACAATTTCAGTATCCTGTCCCTATCCTGGACATTTCTATATTGTCCAAAACAGCAAAACTTTCACAAAGCCACTGCTGAATCATTCAACTCTTATTGCTAGAGAAACAGCTAGAGTTAATATCTCTGCAATAGTTTAGACAGAATATTTTTTAGATGTACTCCAGAAGAAAACAGCAGTTTCTCCTCTCCACACTTCCAGAGATGCCGTATTACATATTTTTAGTGGGTTTTTTTTGTTCTATCTTCTTCTGTGTGTTAAAAGGGGAATACTCATTGAAAACACAGTTTCAAGCGTGAGTTGCAATTTATAAGCATTTTGTAAAAGGAGTCTCTTCAATTTTATCTGTTCCCCTCCCCTGTTATTTGTGCTGTATCAGTAAGAATGTATCTTGAACAGTATTTGCCATAGCACTTCATTAACTCCACCACATACACCAGCAGATACTTTACTTACAGGATGACCATGACATGTCCATATATTTAAAATTCTGTGATGCTCACCTCTGAAGTAGAAATTCAGCATGGCTGAGCTTTTCTGAGAGAAAATAGCAGCAGCTTGACTGAAGGGCTTTTTCCTATTTGGATTTATTAAACAACAATGTAAAAAAATGGAGGACTTTATTGAACAAAACTGTCATTGATTGTACATACAATCTATGTATTTCTTTGGAAGATGCAATCTGAGACCTGTAAACCAGCTGTCATTGCAATTTTACGGAGGTCCATTATTATGGTTGTTCTGAACCAAGCCAGGTTTGATGTAATAAAACTGGGTCTTGTTCTGCACAGGCACACAACATCCTGGTCTGTTTTAGTATTTCACATGGAAAACTCAGAGAGCTTCCTCACTCCCCACAACTAAAGCATGAACCTACTACGTTTTATAATTTAAAAAAAATCCCTGGTAAATGAGGAATCTCTAACTGGTGAGTTGTAATTTGTAATAATTCTAGCAGAGATAATATGTAATTTGGGTGAGCAGTAGTTCAGCCTTAGGTAGTGAAGGCACTCAGAGCTTAGTAGAGAGCTGAAAGGTGTCTCAGCATGGCAATCTGCTATTTAGAGGTATTCAGACTACATTTAAGTGAGCTGGCCCAAGTACTGGAAGCAGTTTAGCTGCAGAGGAACAGAATTCAGTTCAGGGCATTTATTCCATCTCTTGGAAGTATAAAATAATAATTTAGTCAAAAAAGACCCTGCCAGAATCAGTTTTTAATTGCCTGTATTCATAAGCTCTGAATCTGAGATATAAACAAAGGGAATGGAAAATTCTCACTTATAATTACATTCTTGAGAGACAATTTGCTTGACAGGAATGTTAATTACAGAATACTGAGGACAGCTTGGTAGGGAAGGAGCACATCACTGGTGGATTTCTGTTGGTGAATAACTTAAATCTGTGTGATCTTAAATGTAGGTGTCCTGACATGTATGCTAATAAAGTTCATGAAAAAGGGGTGATAGACATGTCTGCTGTGTATGAAAAAAAATGCCCTCATTCTAATTTCTTAGACACTTCAATTTGGGATGCTTCTACTGGGATCTCATGCAGCCAGTAGTAAAGCATCATTCGATTACTGAATCTTTTTTTCCTAAAAATTTTACTGACTATAACATAAGGTAATTAGTTTGGACTGAGAAAAGAGAACTTAATCACTGGCCTAGAAGATGGTGGTTGCCTAGGGACCAACAATAATAACCTGATTATGTTCAATATGTGATGTATGTGCTTTAAAAAGGCTATCTGGTCAAAGCAGAGGGAAATAATGAACAGAGCAGCCAGAGGGAGAAGAGACAGGAAGAAATCTGTGGATGGAAGTGGATGATAAAGAATAGGTTGTATCTCAGAGAACAAGGTTCCACACTTTATGCTTGTATCATATGAAGATGTGACAATTCCTTTTAATCAGAAAAAAAAGCCAAGTAAAATCAAAACCATACATCACCGGTCAGTATTGGGACCAGTTCTACTTAACATCTTCGTTAATGACATGAATGAATGGATTGAGTGCATCTTCAGCAAATTTGCAGATGACCCTAATCTGGGTGGTGTGGTGACACACCTGAAGGATGGGATGCCACCCAGAGTGACCTCGAAAAGCCGAACAACTGGTCCTGTGGGAATCTCATGCGGTTTAACAAGACCAAGTGCAAGGTGCTGCACCAAGGTCAGGGCAACCTCCCAGTATCAACAAAGGCGGGGGGATGAACAGATTGAGAGCAGCTCTGGGGAGAAGGACTTGGGAGTGCTGGTGGATGAAAGGCTGGACATGAGCCAGCAATGTGCTCTTGCAGACCAGAAGTCTGGGCTGCATCCAAAGCAGCGTGGCCAGCAGGGCAAGGGAGGGGACTCTGCCACTCTGCTCTGCTCTGATGAAACCCTACCTGCAGTGCTGCATCCAGCTCTGGGGTCCTCAGCACAGGAAGGACGTGCACCTGTTTGGAGCGACTCCAGAGAAGGCCACCAAGGTAATTAGTGGGATGTAACACCTCTCTTACACAAAGAGGTGAGAGAACTGGGTTTGTTCAGCCTGGAAAAGAGAAGGTTTTGGAGTGGCCTAATTGTGACCTTTCAGTGCTTGAAAGGAGCCTACAAGAAAGATGGAGAGAGACTTTTTACAAGAGCAGGTAGTGACAGAACAAAGGGGAATGGCTTCAAACTGAAAGACAGTCAATTTAGATAAGATGTGAAGAAGAAATTCTTTATGCTGAGTGTGGTGAAACACTGGAACACGTTGCCAGAGAAACTGTGGATGCCCCATCACTGAAAGTGTTTAGGGCCAGGTTGGATGTAACTCTGAGCAATCCAGGCCATTCTGTGATTCCATGATTCTATGGTTATTTGGATCCATATATTAGTATTCTCTAAGAACTCCTGGGTGTAAATTGAAGAGATTACTCCTCCTACAACATTCCACAGATCTTTAAGCACTGGAAAAATTACAGAAGACTGGAAGATTCCTTAGGCCCTTGCAAAAAAATTGAAAATTGGTTAAAAAGTCATATGATTAGCTATTGCATAATTACCCTGATGTCACTTTTCATAAAAGCAGTGGAAGAAACATTGTAGAAATCTGTAAGTAACAAATAAATGAAAAAATGATTAAATAAATACATGAAATCTTCCAATAAATTAGTAGCTAAAAATGTTTCCTTAAATAAATTTCAAATTTTGGATTTCAAGTACAAGTTTCATCAAGCTGGATAACTGTATTTTAGAAAGGTGCATGTGTCTTCATGGCATGTTGAATTAATGAAATCAGAATATCAATAAAGCACATGCTTAGTGGAAGCAAGTCAGGAATCATAAGCTGAGAAGCTGAGAAGCTACCTAAAAAGGTACAAAGAGCTCTTTAACCAAGCCAAGAAAGGCATAGCAAAAATCAGTGTCTGTCAGCAAAAGTCGAACACATTATGGAAATAACTGCAATTTTAAAAGGTGCAGCAGACTAATCATTGGAAGAAGAGACCCAAGGAAGTACATTGTGTTGTGTTATGGTTTCTGTTCCAATTTGCACAGTTCTGTAAAGTTGTGCTTCAGTACAAGCCTGAGAGAGGCTATCCAGCTAGATTCCCTTTCACTCCCTCTGAAACCTATATTTAAACTGATGGATGCTCTAATTGAATGGAGTGGAATTATTTTTGGGGCTCACCACAAGTGCTTAGTCATTTTGCTAAATGGTGCTGTCATTTAATGATGAGTGCCCTGTAATCACCTGATGTTGTGTTGCAGTTCCAGAGGCATGTTCAGCTTTTCCATCAAGCATTTGAATGTGAGCAATGCAACCTTGCTTTCAGTATTATTTTGGCACGTCTTTCATGTTACTGGAACATCAATGCCTGTCTCCAGCTAGCCCATTACCAACCTTTATTGCTTGCTGGGTTGAAGCCGAAGAAAATGTGTGCAAATGTTCTACTATTCCATGTGCCATGCATGAGGTAAGATGCCTGAACTATTTATGAAAACATGATTGAAAGACATCTGCAGAGGAATACTTGAAGTAATACAGTCCACGCCCCTCCACCCCCTCCAGAAAAGCTCTGCAAACACACTGCTTTAGACATAAAAGTTCAACTGATGGCAAAGGGCAAAGGCCCGTTGGCTTCACTTTCAAGGTGCCCTTCCGAAGACACCTCCAGATTGCTCCCTCTGGCTCCATCCAGTACAGAACACAGCCAGTGCCATCTGCCTACTAGAGCTGGAATTGCTTTTTTTTTACCTGCCAAATGATCAATTAGTTTGAGGCAAGACAAGTCACTTGAATAAGTCACCATTAAATGGGTATAAGAATGTTTAATTGGCAAGTTTACTATTATTTAATTAGAGAAAAAGTCTGACTGAAATCCCAAGAATATTGCCTTTTTTTTTGTTATTATAGCTACAGAAAGTTAGAAAAAATAAGGACAGCTCTTAAAATTGACTACAGAAAATCTACATGGTGAGTTCAATTAATTTGGGTTAACATAGCAATACCATAGTTGAGACTTAAGCCTAAGCCATTCTGTGTTGTGAAAAAGAAAAAACAGAAGCATTTTCTTTTGCCATTCCACTGAGAGAAAACAGGCAGTGATATTTTACCTTGGCTCATTAAGTTAAAACACCAAGTTATAGCATAGATACTGAGTTGAAAGTCTCAGTCAGCCCTTGGCTGCCAAATTAGGAGCAATCTTAGGATATTTATAGAGATGAATTCCTTTACCATATTTAGTACTGTGCTATCTGATTGCAAAAAGTCGTTCCCAGAAGTGTAACAAGATTTATTCAAAGTTTATCACAACCTGGGTGAAGCTCTCCCAAAGGGCAACCAAGCAGCTGGGGTGTCCTTGTGTTTCCGTGCTTTAGGCTTTTCTAGGAAGCACATTTTCTGGGATCTGCAGCCCCATGGATAATTAAGCATTTTCACTCTAGGACCATGTAATAATTGAGCAACACAATATTTCTTTCTAATATGTGGGGAGATAATCTGGGGATGAGGACAAAAAAGACATTGTAAAACATCTTTAAGGAAAAAATCTTCCTGCATCACATGCGGCATATGCCTCTAGTAATTGTTTCATAAATTAAAAAAGAAAACTCATCAATAATTTTAAACACTGGTATTGGATCAACAGTAAATCCTCTTAGCCAAACAATCTTGGCAATTGAGTTGGTATTAAGAGAGCTGATCATAGATAATCCTAAATAATAAATTCAGATTCAGGGAAGTTTCTTTTGGAAGTTATGCCCTCATAAAATGGCTATGCTCTCATGGAAATTTTGAGCAAATTGTCACTGATTTTTTTCTTTTTTGGCACATACTTGTTCTAAAAACAAGAACTGTAGGTTGAATGCTAATTTTGTGGACGAGGGGGTGAATGTGAGAATACTGATACACGTATATTGCTCTCTGTATACTGAGGAGAGTTTTGGTAGCAGATTAAACATTCTTGATAGCAGGGAGAAAACTATGAAAAAAACTTTCTGACCTACAACATGTGGGCATTCTACATAATATTTAAAAGGATGGTGGTTTAGCTAAAACATATTATCTGGAGGCTTTCCAGTACTTTGTTTCAGATCTTCAAAGAACTTAATCACTGAAATATGAAGCCAGATGAGGAGAATGTGTATATTACCATGCCTCCAAGCCTTCTCTCAAACCTGGCTCTATATTTTAGAGATTAAGCTAGTCATCAATGTGAAAGATACATCTCACTTGCTTGACTATGTGTGTTAGTCACTGAAGAAACTGTAACTTAAAGTTCAGCAAACAGGGAAAATGCAGCAGGAAAATGTTCAAGAGTAAACACCTGGACAAGAAGGTTGGCATAATGACTATGGTGAAAAAGGCCCACATGTTGTGATAAATCAGTTCATTGCTACTGATTGCAAGAGAGAGGTGGGTGTGTTTCCATTCCTTCATGTCAACTGAAAATTTAAGATTGGTCTGTTCCCTCTCAAAGAAATGCAAATCATTTTGGAGCGATTGTAGAAGGAGTTTGTGTCACTCCAGTTGAAATATCTGCTCTTCCTCTGCATATTCGAAAATGAACACCGCAAGCCTAAAATCTATTGTGTTGTTGAAGGACAAGGTCACAAGTGAAGGAGGTGATTCTTCTGCCCTTCAGAAGGGAGGTGTCTAGTGCCAGCAAAAAGACCTGGAAGACCTTTTGTATATATTTCACTTTGCAGATCTCAGGGCATTCAGTTCACAGAGTTATTGCTGCCAAAGTTTCAATTCTTCCACTCTTTTCTGGGGGACTGCCAGCCTGGCAGTCACTCTATTGGTGATGCCTTTGTTGCACACAGCCTTTGGTGAAGGTCCCTCTCTGAAATGAGTGCAGCCCTGGGGCAGCTGGTTGAGCTTTTGCATTGCTTGGGAGCAAGATTTTTCCATGTCTCCCCAAAACGTAGAGTGCCACTGGACTTAATTCTTGACTGCAAAGATTATGAGTAGAAAGCCTAAAACCAGGTTTTACACACTTTTACTTAAATGAGATCTTCAGCCAATGCCCTTTTGAATACATAGTCAGTGATTGCTTGGAGTGAGCTGTGCATTTGGGCAGCTCTTCCAAAGTTCACACTTTAATTTGGGAAATAAATAGGATTTCCCTGGTTAGTGGAATTTTCTGGCACCACCTAAACGTAAAAAATAACTTGTTCCTTTATAAACAAAGTAAAACAATTACAGATTACCTTGATCTTATTGTATGGCTTTTAGATTTTCTGGCTCATTGCTAGACCAGTAGGCCTTACAAGACAGATCCAACTTACTTTCCATATATACAAATAAGAGACCTTAGTTTTTCGTGCACTTAACAGGACTCTAAAATTGAATTACTGTCATGGATGAAAGCTGATGTGTTATTCATCATCCAATGAGATATAATTGCAAATAACAATTATTAATTGAAGCAAACACAAGAAATATTCCATGAGGTTTAGGATATATGTTACCCAAACCTCAGTAATGTCAGTAGCCATTGATTGCACACTGCTAATACCAAAGACAGATCCAACTGAGAAGGAAATTCAGATCCTAATTACTGGGATATGATGATCCAAATGGCAATAATTACCCCCCAAAATGAACTTCCAGAAATGTGCTGCAAGAATGGAAAGTCAGCTTGTCTTCATCACCTGCTAGCAAGCCCCTCGTCTTCTCACTGCAGCACCTGTTCAGTTTGGTGTTCTGGAAATCACTGAATTTAGGACAATCAATCAGTGCAATTTTGTCTTCACAAGCACTACGTGTTTCCCTTATATGGGGTATTAGTACGTCAGAGAACAGATTTTTCAAGACATAAAAGGAAAACAGCAGCCATTATCCGTTATAAGAAAGAGACTAATGTGATACTCATTATATGCACACACTTTCCTGTTTTATTTACCTGACAAAAATTTTCATGAGCTAAAATAAATCAGCACCCCGAATTTCTTTTGCTATTCGTGGCCTCTGTGCTGGAGTAGTGCATCGGAGGTAAATCTCTTTCCTGCTGGTGTTTTGAGCACCATAATAGAATGCTGAGTCTTGAGAAATTTGAACCTCCTCATGGAAAGACATGCCTAATTATCTATCCAAGGAGTGGAGCCTGTTTGCAGAGATCAAACTGCTCCAGCAACTTACACAACAGCTTTGCTGCTCTGGTTAAAAAGGATTTTAGTATTTAAAACTCCTAATCAGGTTACCTCTAAAAATAGAAGACAAAAGAGCCAACAAAAGTGTATCTATAATGCATATGCATAGTTCATAGAAAGACACACATTTGGCAGTAAAACAGGAGTTTGCTTTATGCCTTTCTTATCTTGAGTCAGAAAAACTGAACTCCAAGGATCTCTGCCTATGCAGTAATTTGAAAAGTGCAGAAATGAAATGTTCCTCCTGATTAGAAGTTAAAATTTTGAGTTTTATTATATCAAAGGACTAATTAAAAATAACTTTTTAATATCCTGTTTAGGTAAAATTTATTCCCAAGACTGACAATGCAGAACATACTTGGAATGACAGGTTGCTTACAAAGCTGCTGTGGTGCCTCCACAGCTTGGCCCTAACGGGTTGAGTGTTTCTTTGGTCAGTCAGCAGGCTACTGCTGCCATGGTCTTGTTACTACTGCAGGTTTGTGCAAAGACAGATGGCACTGTGCTATTTCAAACGATTTCTAAAACTCTGGATCTCAAATTCCAAACTAGCAGACTGGTTTATTTTCCACTACATCATTCCAGTTGACACTACAAATGCACTGCACAAATGCCTTCAAATCCTGCCAGGAGAGTCTCCAGCACTGTCTGTCTCCATCCTATTGAACATATGCTGTCTCTGTAACACGTTTTTCAGGACAGAGACTGGCTGATCATGTCGATATTTCAAGAAGCCTTTAAAAGCCCCCTAACCAGCCAGATTAAAAGTCTTTGCATGTGCAAAACAAAGATGTAACCAGGGAGGCTTGGATTAGGCTGTTGCATGGGCCATGCCCCAGTTGTACAGCAGGGAAGTGGAGAAGTAAAAAGAGTAGATGAATGTGTAGGAGGCATAAAACTGTGAAACAGTCACTATTTTTATGTCAAATGCTGATCAGGCTGTGAACCGCTGCAAAATAGCCTAACTGAAGAGCAACATTTGCCAGGACTCAAAACCAGGCCAATGATCAGCTGTCCTACAGCAATGCAGGGTTTTGAGCAAATACAAGAAGCTTTCATTATGGATATTTCACAAAAAAAAAAAAGGTCAGATAGCAGATGAGAAGAAGATTAAAATACTGCCCAAAAGCAGAAGCTGCAGGGGAGGTAATGAAATGGCAACCCATGAAGTACAAATATGCTTCCAATCCCTTCCTGACTGTCCAGATAAAATTCACAGAACAGATATGCCTCTTGTTAGTACACTACAATATGAGACAGAGCACAATCTACTTCATTTGGAGTGCCTGAAGTCTCTTGACAAGAACAGAAATGCTGCAGCTCCATGTCATGATGAGATTTACTTCCTGCTTTTTTTTTTTGGATTAATTTTTTTTTTTGGCACCATTTAACGCCGTTGTTGGTGACATGAACAGTGGGATTGAGAGCAGCCTCAGCAAGTGTGCCAACAACACCAAGCTGTGTGGTGTAGTTGACATGCTGGAGGGAAAGGATGCTATCCGGAGGGACTTTGACAGGCTGGAGACATGGGCCCATGATGGGTTACATCGAAGGCAACATGGCCAGCAGATCAAGGGACGTGATTTTGCTCCTCTGCTCCACTCTTGTGACACCCCTCCTGGAGTGCTGCGTCCAGCTCTGGGGCCCCCAGAGCATAGGAAGCACATGGGCCAGGGGAAGGCCATGAAGATGCTCAGAGGGTTGGAGAAACTCTCCTGTGAAGGTAGGCTGAGAGAGCTGGGATTGTTCAGCCTGGAGAAGAGAAGGATCTGGGGAGATCTTTTAGCAACTTCCAGTACCAAAGGGCATACAAGAGAGCTGGCGAGGGACTTTTCACAAAGGCCTGGGGGGACAAGGGGGAATGGCTTCGTACTGAAAGAGGACAGGTTTAGATTGGATATCAGGAAGAAATTCTTTACAACGAGGGTGGTGAAGCACTGGAACAGGATGCCCAGAGAATTTGTGTATGCCCTCTCCCTGGAAGTGTTTGATGCCAGGTTGCATGAGGCTTTGAGCAGCCTGGTCTAGTGAAAGGTGTCCATGCTTATGGCAAGGGGGCACGGAACTAGATGATCTTTAAAGTTTCTTCCAACCCAAACCATTCTATGATTTTATTAATGCCCTTTCAATTTCTAAAACAATGCAACGAGGGTAAAAAGGGATAAAGGATTACTGTGAGATACCAATGAAAAGAAAATTAGATAATTAAAATATGATTTTCTTTTTAAAAATGAATATATTATTCCCTTCTCCAAGGAAAGAATTTATACTTTCCTGTCAAAAGGGTAATATAGAATAAGCTAGCAAAACATTAGATCCAAATCAGAGACCCAACTGGAAAATTAGATATTTAATTAATACATCCAGAAAGGCATGAACTGTAAAATCTCTGGAATGGAAGAATATTCAGATCAGATTTCACTGGAAAATGAGAAATAGTATTTGAACTGATAAAGAAGATGCAATGTTAATATACTGAAGAATGCACACATTCTAGGAGCATATCACTTTCTTTCTACAATCTGCTTGGTATCATTGTACTTGAAATTATTTCTAGCTTATATATTTATATATAAAAAAATTAAAATAATCATATAAACCCCATTAAGATTAAGATTAATGATTAATATTAAGACTCTTTCAGATAAAGACTTTTAGATTAAAATGCTAAATAAGTTTTAGTCACAAAATACACATATGTTAAATTATTAGAGCAGAGAAGCCAAATCTTTGCTTTTCTGAGATGTTAAATCATCTGCAGTATGACTAAGAGAAGAATACCAGGGTATTCATATTAGAAGAACAAAATCCAAGACCTAAGGAGTCAAAGAAGAAAGCTCTCCATAAAATGTGCAGAGGTTTTTGCTAAGTCAGCTCATGAAATACAGATTTTAAGCAGAACTTGATGGCTTATCTGAAGTAAAGCTTATGGTGTTTTACTAAATGTTTGGCACCCCATGTCTCAAGAGTCTTCTGTTCAAGTATTTCATGCTGATTATGTGATAGAGGTTACCACCTATCTATTATGGTTTTCCGTTCAGTGTTTTCTCCCCACCCTTCTTTTTCATCACTGTTATCCCATATCCTCTTTATTCTTATTCCAGTTGTTTCCTTCTTCCCTGTTTTCTTCAAAATATATCATCAGTTATATCTTTTATTCTGTTGTTACATCTACCACTTCCCCCTATTTTTTTCCTGGTTTTTTGTTTGTTTGTTTGTTTTTCTTTTAATAAAGCACTTAGAACAAATGCTATTCTTTGAGACTTCAAGTACCACATGGCTGGCTTAGGCCTCTGGGTGATCTGGGTTGGTAGACTGTGGTGGGGAGAGAAGATGGTTGTTGTCAAGACACCTGTCTCACACCAGAAGAGTTCTTCACAGAAATCTGGAAAAATTACATTATTTGAGAAGCCTCAGGTGCTCCAAGAACATAGGCAAATGTGAGAGTTTCTGTGCTAGGAAATCTTAGTGTTGTTCATCACAATCTCTATGTTGACATTAACTGAAATACTAAACAATCTAAAATATGATAGGCTTCCTCCACTCCTCAATACACTGTTACTGATTGAAGCAGTTTGATTTAAGCTGAGGAAAGAACAAACCATTAATGATTGTTTTGCCCTAAAAATCTGCACTTCTTTTTCCACTCATACTTCCCCTCTCCCAAAACTGCTAAAAAGAAAGACTTTAAATATTGCTGGTAGTTCCAATTTAATAGTGAGCTTTGTGATGCTCACATGTCTGACAGCATTGAAATGCACAGAGAACACTTAGTCTGACACATCAACAGATGCACAGCGGGGCTGAAATATCCTGGATATGCTGAATTTGCTGGGCATATCATTTAGCTGTGCATCTGTTCATGTAGCCACAGCATGTTCCAGTTCATGGCCTGTGTAAAGCTGAGTTTAATTTCACAGGCACAGTGGTGAGTTGTCCAGGATTTCTGAATGACAAGCAACCTTCACAGAGTGTCTGCTGGGCTGCTGAGTGGATGCAAGTCAGAAGAAGAGCTGGAAAAAAAAGGAATGTAATAGGTGACCTGTAAAAGAAAATCGTCTCTTTCACCAGCTGACCAAGGTGGTAGGTACACATCTGCAGAAACTCTATACATGGACAGTTGTAAAAGGCTGTATTTATGCATGTTCAGCAACACGCTCTGCAAGAGGGGCCAAATACTGGCACAAGAAATCCTCAATATCCTTTAAAAAAAAAAAAGCTTGGGATTTTTGCGCATGACTCCATCTGAAGACTGGAGAAGATTCAGATGAGTATTTTTTCATTTCTTTCCTCCCTGTCTCCAGTTTGTTAATAACAGGAAGAGTTTGATTCAGGCAGCAATCTAGATGATAAAGGTGAAGGCTAGAATGAGATTTTAGGAGTTTAAGATGTAGGAGAAGCCTGTCCTTTCGTCTTAGAAAACCTGTGGCTGGTTGATGTGTTTGCCGTAAGAGGCTGGTTGGTATGTTTGTAAATCAGTTAAACAGCAAAGCAGTGAGATTGGTGGTCAGAACTGGGGACTCTGTCAGCTGCTCAAACTGCAAAGGTCATAGCAAGGGTAGTACTGATCACGTGATCTTGTTCATCAGCTTGTCTTTGCATAGGGAGAGGGAGAGCAATGTGTCACTAATTCTGTCCATGACACCGAAGTACTTTTACGGGAGGTCCAAGTGGATGGAAATGAGCCAGCCCAAAACTTGATGCCCTCCCTTTGAGAGCTGTGAAAGCAGCACAGGCTGAAGCCAAATTGTCACGTGCTCAGCTGGGACAGTTGCTGTGCATTTTGACAGGAGATCTGACTTTGTTAGGGAACAGATGCCAATCCACAATAATTAAGAAGAAGCAGATGGATAAGGTAAAGATATATTTGCTCATTTCTTTGACTCATGGTCAGGCAGTAAGAAGAATTCAAAGAAAGAAAAGAAACTGGTACCTCCCAAGAACAGTTGATTAAGTGCCATTTCCCAAGCAGTACATTCCCCCAGTCTGGCACCACAGGAGCAGGACATCCCTGTTTGATCCACAGGCATCTGGCATCAGCCAGCTTTCTAGCTTATCAACACTGTTGATTTGTCACCATCATTTTTGTCCTACATCTGTGTTTCTCACAGCTTCTTCCATGCCACTCCTTAGTCCCTTTGGCTCTTCTTTTGTTTTCTTCCCCTCCAGAGGCATTTACCCAAATTCCCAACCAGAACTTGATATTCAGAAGGCCCCCCTGCTGCTTAATTCTTACAGAAAGAAAATTGTCTAACCAGTTGATAATAGTTTCTACTTCTTTTTCAAAACATAGACATGTTTGATGATTTACATGTGAGCGCTGGAAGAAAGGAGGGAGGGCATACAATTTGCTCATGCTAAGAGCCTGGAGAAAGCTGACCTGCAGAGCTCTGCGGCGCTTTACAGACCACACCACAGCTTTGGGTCCCTGGGCTCCTGGTGTCTGGGAGCCTGAGGGCCACTGAAATGTGGGTGAGCAGAGGGGAGAAGGAGCTAGATCCACAGCAGCAGAGACACAGCACTCTGAATACAACTGCAGCAACAGGATGCTGCCTGACGTGAGGATTGCTGAGATAAAAGCTGCTTCCTGCAAATTCATATGAGTTGAAGCCAGAGGGAATGAGGCAGAGTAGTAAAGGGAGTCAGAGGATGAGTATGGGAGGAGGAGTGGTACACGGCCTACAGCAAGAAGCCTATAGCAAGTGTGTGTATGTGGAGAGCTCTCCAAATTTCTTTTACTTTGGAAACAGCTGAAGCAATTGAAGCATTATTGCAATGCAGTACAATTTTTAGTAATAAGAGGTGTCCTAAGCATGTTGCCCTCCCACAAAGCTGTGGGGAAGCTTAAAGGCAGGCAAGCTGGAAACTTGGAGATAAATGCAGGGGAATATGTGTACCTGTCTGCCCTATATTATGATTTTGCCTATGTTTAATGTTGCTTTTAATTTGACTGACCACACTATTTTGACAATGATGTAAAAAGTAAATATCTTTATAAAAAAGTAACAGTCATAGGTGAGTCTTAAGCAAGGACTCAAAATGGCCAGCTTGGAAGTAATAGAACTGGATTTGATATTTAAGTGCCATGCACACCATTGAAAAGCCACAAAACCAGTGCAGAGAGAGATGGATATGCAGCACTGTTGGTAAAGGAATCACACTTGAATAGAGGATAGTGTCTGAATGCCATCCTGATGAGGGAAACAAGAAAGAGAGCAGATCCAGGTCTGAACACAAACTGGGTGTTTGTCAAGCTCCTCATGTCCCACTCTTCCTTCTTGTTCCCCACTCCCTCTCTGATACTGGCAGAATAAAGTGAAAATTTAACGCAACTCTAATATTTACCATTGATTTATTTTCCTGTATGAGGACCAGGTACAGCCTATCTCTCTAATTCCATAAAAAACCCCAAGTCCTTCATAAATGGGTAAATATACCCATAAAGCATGGGTTTCAGTGCATCCCTCAGCAGAAAGGATGTGGCACACCACAAGCAATATGCAGGTACCAGATGAAGTGCAAACTGAGCTGCCAGATAGGCATTCCTTCATCCCTGGAGGGGACACTATTACAAAGCCAAGATAACAGACTTAAGCAATTAAGATATGCTCTATGCATTAATGGAGAGGAATCTGTGGATTCCTGCAAGCTTGCAGGCACTTAGTGTAGAGCTGCTGCATAGGCTCTTTTCTCAAGGTAAAGGAAGTACCAGAAAGCATGGCAGTGTAAAACACCATTTGCTCCCGCTGACATAACGTTACAACACCACTTAAAAATACTGCCTTCTCATTCCAGCCTAAAAACTCAGCAGGGTCATGTGCCCCACGAAATAACCACATCAGTTCCCTTGCTGTGCGCTTAGTAATGCCTGCGTTTGCCTAAGAGAAAGTAAAATGGTTTGAGAAGCTGTATTTGAAGTTCTTGTCTTGATATTTCTCCTGTAGCTTTTGCAGTCACCAAACTTCTGTACCTCTAGACTCAGATCATTTTAGCCACTGATACACTGCTGGTTTTTCCCTTATGCTCCATATGCTCTTTTCATTTACAGAGGGTAGGTTATCAGAGAGCTCATTAGCCTTTGCATGTCTTTCATAACCTCCAACTCTCATTCTGTGATGCCAGGAGTCAAATTTGGCTACTTTCTTATTAAATGCATATTTTTGTCTTCATTTAAATTAGAGGAAAACTTAAGATGTTACCTATGAAAAATGTAAAGAAAGTCTTTAAGTTCTGATCTGTTAACACAGAAATAGTAGACCAATCCCACCTTCATTAGTCACATTATTGACTGTCTTGTGGAGAATCTCATGTGAATGCAGAAGCAAGACACCAGCTAGAGATCGTCATTGCTCCAGGGAGGCTGGCAAATATGCTAATTTTATGTTAAGTGAGCATTTACTGAGTGAAGAAAGTACATATTTTCAAGGTGCTAAACTGAAATCAAATCAAATTTGGCTGAGAAAGATATGACAGATTTAATGAATTACATTAGTAATAATAGTCTTTTTTTCTGAAGATGTCTCACAATATCTGTATTTCTGAGGTGTCTCATCACCTGCAACTCAAAGAAACCTTTTCAAATTATTCTAAAAGCAAAAAGGATTTTTTGGGGGGAGAGGGGTCATTCTAGCTGGAGTGTTTTAAACAATTCAATTTTTTCTGACACTCAATGATAAATGTATCTCTCTCCCTGGACATTTTTGAAAGAACTGTATATCTTTTGGTGCAATCTTTGCACAGTTTGGATTCTACAACTGGTAAGAAGGATCAGGAAATAATTTTTTGATCAATAAACTTTTTCATGTAACAATGAGGCAGATAACAATCTCTCTCTCAAAAAAAAAAAAGAAGAAGGGAAGACTGGTAAAATTCTGACCACAGTCTGAAGAGGACAGAAAGTAGGAAGAAGTAACAAAAGCAGTGACAGTATATATTGCCTTGCTATCAGACTGAACAAAATAAAAGTATTACTTCTTGGTGGAGACTGACTGTAACCTTACTCAACTGCTTCATTTGAAAGGGAGTACAGCCCTGGCATTTCAGTAGCTGAGAGTCACTGAGTTAGATTTGTGAGTTCATAGAGTCATAAAGGAGAGATTTCTAGGCAGTGGTCTACATTTATGGGAGACGAAACAGGCTTTTCTAACAAGAAAGCTGTAAACATGTGAGTTTATTTCTGTTGTATTTAAATGAGCTGTTTACGAACTAGTCACTGTACTGCAGATTAAATAGAGTTTTATTATGGCACATAAATCTAGGAATCAGTGACTGTCATGGTCAATGGCATAACACTGCTACTATTATGACAGATTTAGTGTCAGAATAAACAACCAAGTTGCAGCACAAGGAGCCATTAGTGACATTGACTGTGCTGTAGAAAACCTCTGAATCTTATTCAAGAAGCTTTTTAAAAACAATGTTGTCCCTAGTCTTCTACTACACTATCCTATCCTATGCTATCTCTAGTACTGTACAATGCTATTTTCTTGAAACTTTTAAAATTTTTGTAAAACATTTAAATAAGATACCCTACTTTAAGATTAAAAAAAAAAAGACATGACAGAACCATTTCAAAGTCTCCATTAAATAACACACCAACAAAATTATTTTCCACCACAGAATCAGCAGCATTGTTCACCATACAGCCTTTTTCAGATAAATTTAGTTCACCCCTGGATCTTGGCGAAAAATTTTAACTATTATAGTAGATGTCCCCACTGAAGATTTGTGAGGCTTCAGACAGTTTTCCATCCTTACCTCCAAAATTCCTTCTATTATTTCTGATCCAGAAAACAATCTGAACTATTAATTAAAACAATTTGCTTCATTTCCTTAGGTATATAAGGCCTCCTTTTTAGACTAGACCTCCTGTATTTTACTGGCTAGTAAACAACTTCTTCCTTCAACAAGGGGTAAGATCCTTCCTTCCCCTCCTTGGTGACCGATTGCCATGTTTCAGCTTGAATCTGTGTCAGTCTGAAACTTAGTTTTTTATTAATTTTTATTAATTTATTAATTTTCCTAACTGAAAAATGTTTCACCATATACAAAACGGTACTGGTGGCACAAAAATCTGAATACAGTGTGTGTTTGTAGCTCCTTACTGGTGACTCTCAGTCGCAGCAAGCAGCAGTGCTGGGTTTGGGGTGATTGATTCTTAGTGCCTTCCTCCTAAGCACACCATGGTAATACCATGGAAATAACCAGGTCCTGCCCAGTGGTGTCAGCTCTACTGGCTTGGCAAGTTTTAAGGAGGTCACTGACGCAACCACAATGCCTCTTCTTATCTACAGCATGGACGTAGCTGAAGCCATTGGGAATCACACAATCTTTCGAGTGAATTCCTTCTCCATGACAACTAATAGCATTTTAATTGTTCTCTGAAATATGCAGATGGAGAATACATTACTGTACCTATCAGAAAGGGCTTATTTAAAGAGTTTATATACATATGTATATATATAGCTTTAAAATTTCCTGGGCAGAAATACTTGAAAATAAGCACCAGTCAGGTTTTGGTTCTGTAATTTAAATAGTGAGAGCACTTCTTTTAAAAGAAATGCAAAGTAGCCCACAGTCAAAGGTCTGGCTAAACAGGAAAATGTTAAAGTATCTTTCCATAATTTATTTACTTGCCTTTTTTTTTTGTGATAGTGGGAGTTAAGCAAATTATTCGCCATGAATAATTTAGCCCATGAATTTACAGTTCTATATAAAGGTTCTACAAAAAGCTTATCTTCTCTTCACATTTATTCATTACTTAATATTGTTTGAGGAACATTTATTTTACTATGTCTTGAATATACTTATGCAGAACAGGTGTCTTTTTCTTCTGCAAAGAGGAGCAGCACCATATAGACTTACTTTACATTCTATATAAGGTCTACTGAAGCAGAGCTTAGTAGTGCAAAGATTGTGTTGAGCCTTTGAACTGAGATAAATTTCATCCTACAAAGCTGAACAGCTTCAAACTACATGTACAGGACCAGGCTTCTCTGAGAGAATGAAAACTGTCCAGACGTAAGGCAGCTCTGAGCCCTGACATGCAAAGGTGCATCAGTGCAGCACTTTTCCAGGATCCACAGTCCGACATTCCTTTTTGGGGTTTATTATCTCAGGCACAGTAGCACATACCATGAAATTCCTATCTAATTCATACTCCAGAAACTCTCACATCCCTTGCTGTTCTCCAGCAATCTGAGCAAACTTTCTCCAGGCGCTTGGAAACCTCTTGTGCTTCTGGCATTAGAGGCCATTGCAGATCAAAAGAGGAGCCTTCAAATTATTAATGATGGGAGTGAAAACCAGTACAGATGTCGAGTGAGAGGGCTGACTTGATCCCACTGATCTTTTAAAAGATGGGACACAAGTCACTTCTCTTTCTGTCTGACAACCTCTCTGAATCAGACAACAGGCTTGCAGGCACACAATCTCTTGGAGGGGTTATAGACATCTGACCAAAAATGAGCATTTTAATTGCAATATTTTGATTGGGCTATGTGTTGTTTTGTTGTGATTTTTTCCCATGTGAAACCAGATAAAACCTGAGCCTTTTTTCAATTATCAAGCTTTGAGTGAGTTTTGAATTAGACATAATTTCTTTACCAGTCCTTACAAGGAATGACATATAAATAATCTGCACCTTCAGCCAAAATAATCTGGCCAGAATGCTATTTTATAGCTATTTCTGATCAAAACATTAGTTCATTTTCACATTATTTTTGAATGGTTTTTGTCTGGAGCTGTGGAGAGAAGTTGCCCAAGCTAGGTAAAATAGCATAAAATTTTAAGACTTGTGCCTTGGCTTAATAAAGACAATTTTTGATCAATTCTGTCTGTTATCTTAGGGGAGTTCAATTCCAATTTTTTATTTTTCCTTTGAATGTACTCGGAGGAAAATTATAAGATGCTCTACTTTGAGCTTCAGGAATACCTTTGGCTTTTTCAGACTGTGTAACTTTTTTTTTTTTTTATGATTTACAAGCCTTGAAGGTTCTCTGAGCTCTTCAATTTTGCTATCTATGCCATTATAATTTTATGGGCCAACAGGAGGTGTTATTGATGTCTCTGTCATGTTCAGTTCCTCTCTTTGACCCTTTAAAGCAGCTGCATTTGAAGTAAGTTAATATCAGATTTTACACAGTACAGGTGAAATAGTTCCTGTCTTCCTGTGGTAGAGAAAAGTTGCGTAACTAGGATATGTCACCTTAACAACATAGAGAAGTTAGGAACAGGTCAGTGCAATTACTGAAGTTTAAGTTTTCATTTTATTCCATTACTTTTAAATAGTGTTATCAGTGTTTTGAATGTCAGATAAAACTTGTGCAAATACTCTGTTCAAAATAGCACTACCTAAATTAAATTTCCTTATAATCTCATTTCTTTTTCTTTTCTTTTTTTTTTTTCTTTCAGAGCTATAGATGAATACTTTGGAAAGAACTGTAAAACAATGGGATAATTTGCAAGATTCTGCAGAGTGATTTATATGAAACAATTTTCTGAGACGTGTTAAAGCGCAAGGGAAATAACTTTAGAATTTTGGAATTTAGGAGACTCCTGCATCCTGTTAGAGGCTGGTATGCACACTAGAAGACCATGAGAAGAAAAGGTGACCTTCTGGAGCCTGTTGAATCCCCATGGAGGATTTGAAGACTAGGAATCAGTGAAGCCTTTTCGCAGAGAATAATGCAACAAGAAATGAAAAGGCAGCTGCCAGTACAAAGTATGAGATAGGGGCTGAGAGAGGAAGAATCACCCGAAGGGTGAGAGTGAATAGTTAGTGGAAGGAAATGACCCTTGTTAATTTTTGGAAGAGCAAAGCTGGCTATACTCATGACAACTGAGATTACTTTAGCACCTAATTTAGTCCATCTTTTCTGGGGTCTACCTCATGCCTCTCTGTAGTGCAGCTGGCCAATGCTCAGCAGCTGAATCCCACAGTATTCTGAAAAACTGAAAGAAGAGGCTGCATGGATGCTGAGAGGTGAACAGCATCAGTGGATATTCTTGGCTTCTCTTCTTCGTTTTGGTTCCCAAACAAATAAAGTTCACTTGGGCTACCCTCGTTTCTGCCTCAGAAGTTATTTGGGTTGAACTGGCAATTCAAAGTCTTTATCATGTCCCTTGGATGGGAGACCTGAAGATGGGAAATGTTCCTTTCTGAATTGAGCTTGTAGGTAGGATTTCTTAGAGAAACCAGACAGATCAAAACCAGAGGTCTGAAAGAAAAAAAATTACCCTTTGCTCTGGTTTTGACTAGAAGAGCTGTGGAACATTTCTGCCTTTACCAGAAACGCTTCCAAGAGTGAGATACGGACAGACAGAACTCAGATCAGAGAGACAGGCAATATTAAATCCCAGAGGTGTTTCAACCAGGCTGATAGCATTATACAGGAGGAGTAGGAGAAGGAAAATTATCCAGATGTTATATTTTTGCATGACAATTCATACGCGACTCATGCAGGGGAAAGCACATCTTTAATATTCAACTGCTACCTGCTGTAGCAAGAGGGCTCCCAATATGGCAATATGCATTCTCACTGGGATTACAGGACTGAGTGTGGTGCACAGAAATGAAGCAGCAGGCAGTTACTTTGAAGTAAGTCAGTGGATGAATTTACTGCATGCCAGCTATTTTCTACTCATTATCAGTGAAAGCTACCCTGCACTGTCTGCCTGCCCTGCAAAATGAAGGAGAGCAGCCCAGCTCAAGCTGTGGAGCTCTGACTGCCACACTGATAACATATTTAATGAAGTGTTAGCCTCATCATGATCATGAAGTAGTATAGATATATGTAAAAGATGCGTAGCAGAAAAATATTTTTAGATTATTCATTATCTATTTGCAGTTCTGCATTACCTTCTAGGATCCAAGTTTAAGAGCTGAGAAAAGAACCTTCTAGTATCAGAGACCTAATCTGAAACTGGTATTTTGGTTTGATGTTTTCTTTGATTAACATTAAGTTCATATCAGATGATGTCAATGTCTAACAGCATACCCAAACTAAGCACCAGTTATGACCACGACTATATGCTTTACAGAATTTTTTTAATCAAAACCCCCTTTTCAATGATGATAAATGTTCTCAAAGAGATGAAATGTTCATTCTTTGGCATGAAATAAACCCTTTAAGTGATAAAACTCTGCAGTTGTGTGGAAACATGGACACTGAAGCTGAAAGTGTGTGATGGTTTTGGTAGGATGAATTACACTGTAGGTCATTGATGTTATTCAGCTACAAATGCTGAAGCACCAAACTGCCAGGCTAGTTCTATAGAGGAGAAAGTATCTTATCTAGGAGTAAAGAATTATTGCTTCTTGGAATAATTGTCATTGTTCACTGCTGGAAATTCAAAGGATTTTGAACTTTTGCCTCCTATTGTTCAGTATCTATTTGCAGAGAGATGCCATTCATGATAAAAGCAGTTCTCATTTATATATCTTACCTAAGCCATGAAGGGATGTCATTTATCTCCTCCTTTTTGTGAAGTTTTTCTACGTTCTCTCCTTTGCACATTGGAAACTAATTACTTGGCTAGATGTAAGCTGGTCTTACCTCCTATCAGTCCAAGGTGGTGAATGTCACAATGAATCCAGAGAAATGCCTCCTGACTGATTTTAATTTTCACCACACACCCCGGTAAAGAAACAGAGACACTCCAATCAGGGAACAATTAAAAAATCCTTAAATTAACCCCAGGAAAAAAACCCATGTCTAGGAACAGACCTTCTACCACTACTTCTCAAGGAAACTGCCTTTTGAGAAAAGAATCCAGGCCCCTGGGGTTGATTTCTAGGATCTCTCTTTAGCTGTAGTGATGACAGCTGCTTTTGTAAGAAGAAGGCAGACCTGAAAAGCATTTTCCTTTTGGCTGCTCTTACTAGAAGACCCTGAAGAGCTTGAGGCATCAAAAAGAAATGGTAAATGGAGCCCACAGAGGTGAGCTGCAGGGACAGATGTCAGTTCTGAAACTGATAATCTGTGTGATGATGACTTGTATTATGTCAATTGTTTCTGAGTGATATTTAAGTATTTCTGAAAAGATATAATTTAATTTGGAGTGGTTGGTGGAGATGAAAAATAGACAAAGAGAACATTTCCTTTACTTCCCTGCCACTTTCTCAAGAGCAGCTCTTGTCTGATCTTTGTGTTTCTGTGCTCAATCACACATCCTGTTAAGAAACTCTCAAATTATTTTTGTTCACCTGAATGATACTTTTACAAAATCATGTTTAATTATGTCTAGCTAATTCCTTATAAATGCGTATCAAAAGCCAAAGAAATGCTTCACTTTTAGTAATAAAGTAGAGACTATGACAGTGCAGGTGTAGGTCTCCAAAAAAGATGTGAAGACAAAGCTGAGTATCGCTTCCAAACCATCTACATTTAATGGAAAAGTCAAACTTCTGCTCTATTCTACCACAGTAATGAGCTTCAAGTTGCAGCCTAAATGAAAATGTATTGTCACTGTCACATTGCCTAATTTTTCTTTTTTTCTCTTCACAGCTGATCATGCAGATAGCCAGCTTTTCCCTCTTGTCTTGTCTGTGTCAGCCCTTGAAGCCTAAATATATCTAAAAAACAGATTAAAGAACTTCCTTGAAACATCAACAATACATTTCTATCATTTTCATAAAGTCCTGCATTTTCTCTAGTGCTATCATTTTTGTTACTACACATTCATGTAAAACTGGATTTTTCATTTGTTGTCTTTTTTTGTTTTATTTCACACCTCAAATCATAATCCATTTTACCTAGGTAAGAATTATATACTAAATGCCTTTACCTCCAGTTTCCTAAACTGTTAAATTTATTTTACATCAGTGTTTTTCAAGTCAGTGAACAAAAGCATTTCTAAAAAATTGTTTCAAGAAAACAAAAACCACTTCAAGTTAAAGAAGAAAAATTCTCCCTGATTGAAATTCAATCATTTTTGTTGTTGTTTCTGATGTGACCCTCCTGCTTTACAGAAAATATTATGAACAGTTTTGAAGTAACATTTTATTAATCAGCCACATTGTTGTAACAGCTAGAGCAGAGAGTGGTACTGCATTGTGGTGCTGTACAAGGGATCATTTTTGACAGAGAGCAGATGAACTCTCTATCACAGTAAGCACAGCTGTGGCAGAAGCGGCTGCTCCTATGCAAATAGCACTAATAAAAATGGAAATAAGACAGACGGAAGGCCAGTTTCTTAGTAAGATTGTTCCAGACTCCTCTTCAAAAACCCATCTGTCCTTAAAAATAGGGCCTTGCATTCATTTTTGCTGACAAATCAGAATTGCACAGTATGGGAACAACAGAAACTGAGTGCAACTGATGCCAGACTAGCAGTGAAATGGGAGGCTACTCCCATATTGCCCATTTAGAGAATGTAATTGCATATGGGCACAAATTGTAACTTGATCTATGTGTCCAGATCTTCTATTGGTTCTAATCCCTCTGGACCTCTAAAATATGCCTAGTCAGTGTGAGGTGACAGGTAGAAGCTTTAGAGATACTGAATGCTATGTCTACTTTGCCCTTCAAACTGCTGCACTTGGGTAACCCTGACAACTGAGCTCTTCCCTCATTCAACATGACTCTGAGAGTTGCACAGTAAAGCTCAGCAGCATACATGGTTAGTTGCACAACAATTTTACATCAGGAAATCCATCTCTTTGCAGTGAAGTTCAATTTTTCTTTGGTAGAAAGAATAAAAGTGTTGTTTTTTGTTTGCTTGTTTGTTTCTTTAGTACTGATACATTCTTTTGATTAATAAAATACCCTATTTGCAAAGAGAGTAACAAGCAGAGAGGAAGAAGCAGAAGAACCATATTCCCAAAGTGCTAATATAATCCCATGCTAATAAAAAAATGGAGTCAGGCAGTCAGGTCCAGTCCAACTGCCCTAATTAAGTGCAGTGAGGTGGGAATGCACCCAGTTTCCAGAGAGTGACCAAAATCAGACTGCATCATATTTTGTACTATCAACAGAACTGACTTGGAAAGTACCAGCAAATAGTTCATGACTCTCTTGCTAACCAATCATTAGGCTTTTCATTTCCTAATTCACAGAAGTTCAGTATGTTAAATTTTAAGAAACAAATGGAAAAGTGTGTCTACAAAAGTCTCATTAGCTATGTGGTCAGTTGCTTTTCCACTTCAAAAAAGAGTGCTAAGAGTTCACAAATTAATGCCTTAACCACTTAACAAAGAAAAGTTTGCAATTTTCTGGATTAAACTCTTCACCAAGTTCAAGCAACCATATCTCTGTATCTTAGAGGAAATAATATTAATACCCCTTTATCTCTGAAAAGAGGGAAAAAGCCTTCCTTACAAACTGTAAATGTTGGGAAGAATTGGTTCTTGAAGTGAGTACCACTGGAAACTCATGTAAGAGGCCAGTAGCAGAAAAATGAAGTAATGGAATGTAGGATGGCCTAAAAGTGAGGCCAAGGAAGTTGAAGGTGAATCTGTATTGCCTCTTGAGTTCATCTGGGGAGCTGGCCAGGATGCTGTTGCTCTGGAAATAACCATGAGGTCCATTAAAAGGATAGAAAATGTCCAGATGCGTGTTGCTGTATGTGTTACAGGCTCCAAAGGACCTCGCTAGTGGGCGTTACTGTGAGAGTGGTGGTTTGCAAGGATGATAAGGGACAGTTATGCCACAAGAAGATGCACTGGGATAAAAGGCTGTCTGCATAGGTAAATACATTATACAAAGCACACAAATAACTTCACAGTGAATGATAATATGCAAAAAACTTCAGTACCTCCTTGTAGAAGTGGTGGTCTCCATAATTTCCTTGCGTTGCCTCCACCTGACACTGAGAGGGTAATGAAACTTCACAAATATAGTGGTACAAGTGTCTCTTTGCCTGTATCCTCCTCCCCCTCACCTCAGGCATGGCAGACAATCATTAATTTGTGTGCTCATCAGCCTATGTGACAGGCTGAACATAACCCCCCCTTAGGCATCACTCCAGTATCACCACTTTCTGATCAGGAATGGTGTATGCAGCAAGTGTCCTGCTACACACACATCATTGTCCCACGGATGAAAAGAAGTCTTACCTATAACTTTTCCTAGGAATAGTGCCTTTGGGGAATTGAACTGAATGTCAGATGTGGCTGGCAGGCTGTAGCTTGTTGGAGGATAGTGATCAAGCTGGAGAAAGAGAAAAGAAATGATGAGCATTTTGAATTGATCTGCTTATTACAGTGCTGCTGAATCAAGCCTACTTTATGGAGTTTATGCCATCACTTAAAACTGTCTATTACACTCTGCTTTTATTTTCATAAAGTGAAAACAACAGTAAATACCCTTCCTTCCTTATCTGCCATCTCCACAGTTCCCAAGGCCTGGGGAATACCTATATTGAATTTTTTTTTCCTGATTGCTGTAGAATCACAACAGTTTTTGCATGTGTGTTTCAATATAATTATGCTAAAAATAACAACAGAGTCAGTAATAAAACAAATTATTATTTCCATAGAAATAGATTTCCATTTGGGACCAATGTTGCTGCTAAAGCTAGATTTACATAGCTGGGAATTTGAGACTAGTTCAAGTGTTGGCCATTCTTCATTTCTCTCAGAAAAGTCATAAATTAATAAGACATGCTTTTTTTACTCTTCATGCTTATTACTTTCTTGTTGAAAATGTTGTTCAATTTGATTGTGATGACACTCACTGAAACCTAAATAAATTCAAAAGTAATCAGCTAAATAGTTTCATCTATAGGAAATGCATATTGTCCCTGATATGACACAACAATCACATTACATTAGCATATTTCTCCCTGTTTTCTAGCTATTTAACAGGAAAATGTGAAGAAAGAGAGTAATAAAATGATTTGCCTATGCTTTGTAATGGTGTTATTAAGATAGTTTAAAATAGCTCAATAGAGTTTTGATGTTCACATTTCATAAAGGTAATTGGGATGAATTTTTATCTTTGCTGTTGTTATTTATTTTCTCAGCTTTACAAGTTTATTGCACAGGCTTAAAGAGGACAGAACGACAATTGTTTATTTTATTCAGGCCTTGCCTTGGCACAAAACAGGATAGAAACTCATATATGTGATTTAAGACTTTGCAGGGTACAATAGACTGCAGAAGTAATTCTCAAGAAATAGCAACACTAAAGGGCATGTAATATTTTCACATACCTTTTTGCCATATTTTTAATTTCAGAATGTTAGTGTTGTAGATTACTTTGCTTTAATGATGCTGCAAATTCTCAATTCAATGATTAAAAGTAAATGAATGGCAGGTAGTGTAGAACTGAAGGGCTGAATCCCCTGATACCCTGGAATAATGTGAGCTCGGGTACTTTTAAAGCCTACTGGTGTCATGAATCTGCAGAGGCAATCACCTCAAAAAACTATAGTAATTGGAGGAGTCCTATTTCTACAACTCCCCCTAAAACCTCAAGAAGTGTATATACACACCAGACAGAGAGGAAAAATAGTCTTTGAAGATCACAAAAGAGGTCTAGCAAGTTTTAATATTCAGAAAAGATTTTTAGTTTATTATAACTAGTATTCACACTGATTATTTTGAGATAAGTACATGGAAAAGCAGAGTTCCATCTTCTTACTCAGAAACTAAGACGTTTCAGTTTCTTCAGAGTATCTTGAACACTTTCTCAGATTTTTAATAAACAGCAGAAAGACATATTTTCCCTGAAATTAGAGTTATATAAATTCAAATAAAAAAGAGTTATTTTTGAAAGGATGTAGTCAAATGAATACAAAGAGTTAAAATACAAAACAGATCTCAATCTTAACCACCTCAGGTCCTACTGAGTACAGACTCCAGTTAGTGCTTGCTATTGGTTTCCCTGATGGAAGGGAGAAGTTCCAGCATCCAACATTGCAAACACCAGACCCATTTTCAGCGGGAACTGGAGGCATATCAGGTGAAAAAAAAAAAATTCCCTTCTAATTTCGGGAGATAAATAGAAATGGCTCCTATCTGCTGTGGTATTTACCCTCATGATTATCAAAAGAAAGATGTAGACTTTAGAGAGGTGTATCAGGAAAAGATTGGTGAAAACTAATCCACAAAACACTGATTCTCCATATGTCAAGAGGTTAGCCTCATGTAACTTCTTTGCCTGCAGTGCAATTATTTCCAATACATACACAGGATTCATCTTCTAGGTTTTCCTTTTATTAATATGACTTAAAATATCCTGAAGTAGGTCTGATAAAACAATCTGGCATGCTACCACATTCACTGGCATCTGTCAGTATCATCAACATTTAGGTTCTTTTTCAAAATCAATCTGGAGCGATTTTAAAATATTTCATTTTATTGTGGTTTGGAATCTGATCATAATTTATCCGATAAAATATGAATAAATTAAAATAATTATTCTCAAGCTATGATTTAATTTACGATGTACTGTGGATATCCTAAAGCTGTAGCCTTGTGTCCATGTGTCCATTGTTGGAGTTACAAGTAGTTAGTAACAAGTAATAAAAGTCATCTCTGCCTAACGTACAGCCTGCTGCTACCTGGGCTGCAGGACTTACATCAATATGAAGTCAATTGAAACTATGAACCACCCTGAGCATTTACATGCACAATTACAGAATATCAAATCCTGCCAGCAGTGGTGTGATAAAACTCCGTTTGTCTTCAGTTAATGTTTAGGATGTGGAAAGACCCCCTCTTTCCTTATCTTGGAACAACTTAGTTTGCAGTAATCTTGGCCAGATTTTTTAAAAAAACCCCAAAAAGTCCTTCCAGTGACCTCATCTCCCCTTGGGACCTCAGCAGAGCAGAGCATTAAATCACGGTACAGAGGCAAAAGATCCTGCCATGCATGGGAACCAGGGATTGCAACAATGAGACTACTGCTATGTGACATTGCAGGCTCCAACGGGTACAGACCCTTTACTGCTAAGGTTTATTCATTTAACAGATCTCTCGTACTGAGTAACTGAATCTATCCACTCATTTATATTTTCCAGATCTCACTGAAGTAAAGGAAGGATTTCACAATGGGTTCAGCTATGGATTGTGTTTAGGGTTTAATGACTTTGTCTAAAGTTGTGGGTTGTTTTGATTCCTAGTTAAAATAAATCTCTAAAAGCTGTTGGTACTGATTTTCTGGGGCAAGAATTTCTGATCAGTGACAGGAGCTCCTGCTCTGCTGCCAGCTCTGGCATCTCTTGTCAGGGGTGACCTGCGTTGCTTTCCACAGCTTTGACCTATGCCCTTCTCTAACCCTGGCACATGGAATGAACAGTGCACCACAAGACAAAAGTGAGGGAATAATGAGATTTTTGTCCACTTGCTTTTATTGCTTATCTTTGTATTAAAGTAGCATTATCTAATAAAAGACAACTTTTCTTGTTTTCCTATTTTTCTTTTTGTTTTCTAATTTTTTTCCTAGACATTCAACCAAGGATTTCTTTACAGGTCTGTGAGTTAAAGCACCATGCTGAATTCTTTCCAAAGTTGTACGTGACTGCCATCCAGTGGGTGCTCCAGTGTAAGCAGCTGGAACAGAGAAGCCTGCAGTCTGCATGAAATACTAGCCTATTAATTTAATATAAGACACACAATAAAAAAGGAATTACTAGTGTCAAATGATATTTGAAAAAAGTTATTACATTATTTAATGAAAATTAAATAGAACCTCTGTATACACAGACATTGATGTCATTATTTTGTATAAAATTACAGATTTAAAATTACATTTAAGATTTTTCATTACAGCTACTTTTCTTTAAAAACTCATTAATTTCATTTGAGCTTAATATAAACATACAGTGTGGCTTTGAGAGTTACACAGATGAAAGTAGGTGGCAGTTTCTGAGGAACTTGCAGTTTCAGTTCTCAAGTCACGTCATGCCAAGGCAGACTGCCTTTCTCTGAAGTTGTCTGGATTTAAGCAGGAGTTCAATAAAATGCTCTTTCTTTTAAATTACTGTTCACTTGGATAATAAAACTAATCTTGATGGGAGTTCTGAGATTAACAGACATATCACTCTAAGGGCAAACATAATGTCTACATCACCTTGGTAGTCTAGGGGACAAAAAAAGGTATAAACACAAATGCATACCTTATATTCACACTGTGGATATATTTGTATCTGAATCACTGTCAATCCAGCCTGTGCACTGCTATAAAGTTAAGGTTTTTCTTTATGCTGAAGACACTTTATAAAAGAAATTTGTGAAAATCAGATGGAATAATAATGCTGCAAGGCTTAATCTCCCACCATCTGATGTCAATACAGCTTTGCTATTGACTTCAGTAAGAGCAGGATAAACAAGGGGGTGTTATCACCCTCATCAGAGTAGTATTTCTCTTCTGCATTTTTATGACAATTTATCACTTTTATTAAAACATTCTCTAGTCCTGAACAAGGGCTTTTTGTGCCAAGTTCTATAATAATATGTAAAAAAAGAACATTCCTACTCAAAAATGCCTACAAAGTTAGAACAGACTAGGCCTGAGACCCCAAGACAATAACAAGGGCGTATGCAGGTGTTTAGATGGAGCTCCTCACAAGTATGGTAGCACTGTATGAGAAAGCAGGAAGTTGACTATGAAAATCGAATGGGAGCTATTACAACTTTCTTTTTATTGGTGAAATATAGATGGACGTTCCCCTGCTAAAAGGTTAGAAAGAAACATACAAACAGTATTTTTAATATTGTGATATTTGGTTTGTTTTTTTTTTTCTGGTACAACAGAAAAGGAGCAGATCGGCGTGGTAATTGTGTAATTCCTTAGGCTGATCGTGGCCACTCTTACTGCAATTCAGCTCCATCCTTAGTGTGGCACTAGTACTCCGCTGATTTTTCCAGCCAGGTTAGGTCCTTGACCCAGGTTAGTGTGGATCAGATCAGAGCCGGGGCAGGGACAAGCCATAGACTGTAAATGAATTGTGGATCCAGAGAAGTAGGCAGGACCATAAACCCAGTATTTTTTACTGCCTTAGAGTGTCACAGGCCTGCAGCCTCACTGCTCGTCTGGAACACAGGAGGAGGCATAAACCTCATCAGCATGGTGTAAGGCAAGCTAAAGGTTTGCATTGTGCTTTTAGCTCTGCAGACGAAATTTCTATAGAGGTACAGCAAATACTATTGTAGGAACCACTCCAAAATATTTTGCTGGTTTAATGCACTGATTTCGCCTTTTGCAGGTTTTTTTTTTTAATAAAAGTCCACAAGAGCATTTTATGATAAAGTCTCTTTTTTGCAGGGATTTCAATTAAAAATGTGATCAATATGGGATACAGACACAGAAAAAACAGATACATTGCAGAAAAAAATAAATATAAAGAGGGGTTTTTTTTCTGTTTTAAATCTTGAATCCTGTATGTGCAGTAAGCTTGTATATATATCTGAAAGCTACTATTGCTCTCCTAAATAATGACAAGGATAATTTGCCCCACTCTAAAAAAATACAAAAATTTGTATAAAATTTAAATGGAAATGTAGATAAATAACTCAAAATGTAACAGAAGCCCTGATAAGGAAAGGGACATTATTTAGTTTGGCTGCCTCCAATTGAAACAATTTGATGCTTCTCTCACATATCTGTTGACTTTTTATTGCTCTCTTTAGTAGATGAATTACAATAAACGTTAACAGAAGCAATAGCAAGTCATATAATGCCAAGTCATTAAAATTAAAGGCGTCTACCTCAGGTACCTAAAGATGACTTTCACAGGACATTAATTCGTCCAATGTGTGCTTCCATATAATGGAAATCACCTTTTTCATGGTAGGTTTTGGCTTTTTAAGCTTTGTCTTGGACTCTGGATTTACTTAATGAAATTTTTTTTCTTTACTTGTTTCTTTATTTCCAATAAAAATTATATCAAACAAGCAATCACACAGGCCAAGGAAGACACACACACTCATCACTGGAAATACATGATAGAAGCAGGAAATAGTTTCAGCAGGAAACAATGTAAGTAACATGTTTGTGAGGTGGATAAGCCTGCTGATATGCTCTGCAGACTTTTGCTCTGCTCTGATATGCAGACTCAGGAACTACCAGACTGCACCATACTCCCTTCTGACCTGAATGACCTTAGCTTTATTTCCAAGGAAAATGGGGGTGTAGGGTGAGGCAGACATTTCACTTCTGGGTCGTATCATGATATGTGGCCTAGACATCGACAAAGTTTGGGACAAGACAGCTAAAATATGCCTCTGAACCCAGCAACACAAGCTCTGCTCAAAAGATATGAGAAGGATGGATATGTAAAACAGTTCCTCTCCTATGGAGTGTTTTGACAGAGCAGAAAGTAAAGATGAATATTCTTCCATAAGGTCTCTAAATATGAAACTCTGTCAGCTGCTGCAGGGAGAGTAAAACTTTTGTAAATATATACACTTCAGCACCCGCCCCTGCCCCTCTGCTGCTGCTACAGGAAAGGCATCAGGCTGGGGTTTTACAACCATGAAACCACAGGGAGCGATGCTACCTCCAGATAGGGGTGTATGGATCATGTATGGACGTATGGATCATGTTTTTCCCATTGTATATCTCCCTATAAGAGGAAGATGTCATGCCATGTCCTGACCTTCAGGGTGAGGATATTCCACCCGCTCATTTATTGATGAGTGAAAGGTGTTCTGGTTTATTAAAACATTTTGTCTGACTTTCATTTAGCTGTTTTTCAATGGGGGTGTGCTGGCTTATCTTGACAGATGCCACTAACAACTCTATCACACATAAAAGGGAAGTGGAAGTTGTCCATTTTTGAAGTTCCTGTCTACCCAAAATTGCTCTCTTTAACTGGAAGATTGCAAGTCACACTGTAAAATAAACCAGTTGAGTAAATACAGTAAAGGTTTAAATCAACAAAACCGCTCAGAGCTCATGGTCATCCTGTGAGCACAAAAGAACAGGTAAAAAAGCTAATAATTTGTGAATTATTAACTCATTTCTGTTTCTGGTGCATCAATTTAAATTCTGTTCTGCTGTTTCTTGCTGTTGTTTACACACTCTTTTGAGTATTGAACACCTGGTCGTTTGCAACTTTCATAACATCATCATAGTTGGAGGGAACTTGAAGTATGCCAAGATCAGGATCTGTAATTCTTTCTATTTTGGAAACCAGATGTTGCTTCGAGTTATAGGAATGATACACTATATCAATAAAACCTTTGTTTTATTGATAAAGTTTTATTGGTATCTATTGATAGCTTTCTGAGATATTTTGTTGCCTATTTGTGAAAAAAATCCCTATATTTTCAAACCTGAGTAAAAACCACTTTCTTGTGACTTCTGATTGAGAAAAGAGCTTAGCAGTTAAGGGTAAACTGTGTGCTAATGCATTGAACGTGACGATCTAACGTATAGTTTTGCTCTAGAAAATGGTCTGTTTGCCTTTCTGTGGCACTAGTGTTTTGAGTAATACATTGCCACTACAGAATGGCAATACATAGTTAAAAGGATGTTTCTCCAGGGATTTTAAATAATTCATTTCAGCAGGAAGGCCTTTACCATTGATGGAATGAATAATTTTTGTTTTTTCTTTAAAGCAAAATGTGCTTGGAAACTCATTAATTATTCTTTCAATGTAATAGAATTACCTGGTTATTAGAAAATAAAGCAGAGGGTTGCTGTTGCACTAATGTTAACTATGGTTTACATGTTTTACCTGTGATTAAAGTTCTGGATATTTAAAACATGTTTTATTCATGTCACCTGCTATGGAATTTGTAAATGCTATCTGACTGGTTCCTTTCAAATCATGAACAGTACTTCCCCATTCCCTACCAGTGAAATGTTAGCTAAACCAGCCTTCAAATTAATCTGGTGTCTAGACAATTTACAACACTACCCTAAGGATGCTGAGGCAGCATGATCCCCAGAAAATGAAGGAAATAAATAAATATGGTATTTCTACATCATTCTGATGGCATGACAACCATGACCATATCTAATCCTAGGGTAAATGTTTTCAAAATGTGACTCAAAGGGAGAGTTTTCAGATAAGAGTTAAAAAATTGTTTTATGGCTCATAAACTCTAGATGTCTGATGTTATACTAAATAGTTCAGTTTATTTAGCTTCTTGCTGACAAGATGTAAAGATGTTTTAATCAGCATCTCTAAGAAAGTATGAAGGGGAATGACACCTGACACTAAACATTTCTTTAATCTATCAAGCACAGACACAAATATTCCAAAGTTAAATGTTGAAGTCTGCAGAATCCAAACAGTAAATTAGGTGTGAATTCTTTACAGGAATGACACTTAAGCACTGGAAGACGTGGCCAAAGGATATGGTAAATTTTCTGTCATTTGAAGCCTTTAAAGCTAGAGAAAATGTCTTTCTAGAAAATGTTATACTGGTATCATTACTTTTTGGGTTAGCTGCAGAAAATAATTTGGTGATTTTTTATGGCCTCTGTTAAGCAGGAGCACAAACAGTGATCGTATTCTGTTGAGGCTTCAAAATATAGGAAACATGATAATTAGGTATGATTCTACTGCAAAAATAATGATAGGAGATGAAATTATAGCCTTACTGGAGTCTATGAAAAAGTTCCCACTCCCTTTAATGAGACCAAAATTTAATCTACAGTTACAAAAATCTTTGATGTATTCAATTGCATTTAAGATGGGGATTATATGCAGCCTGCTTTGCTCCACTTCACACATTTTATTTTATTGTTATTATGTTTACCATTTTATTTTGTAATTCAGATTAGTTTTGAATTAACTTTGCATGATTTACATTTTTAAAACATCTAGGAGTTTGCAATTGTCATCTATTTTTAAGTAGTACAGAGTTGAAAATGGAAATGAGAGAATGGACTTGCAAAAATTCTGTTTCTTCTTTATTTCATTTGGGTGAAAATATTTCATACTTCATTGACCATTTTTCGCAAAGATGAGTATTTCTGTTGCTTGCTTCTGGTGAAGTTGGAAAATGGAGATCTGTACAAATACATTTTCTGGATTACTCTCAGCCTTATGAAGACCTGAGTTCAGGTCACGATTTCCATAAAGCCTCATAATTTAGCTCATTTTGAGGGGAGTCAGCAATTAACAATTTGAATATATGGTATTGTTGTGTACAGCCTCTCCACTACAGTTTGACATATTGTTCAAGCCTGAAAGAGAGAACGAACTGTCAGCAGTTCTTCTGTGTGGCCTTCTGAGAAGATGTGAAGTGGCTGCTGATAGTTGTCCTGAAAGCATATGGATGACTTTTGGACAGAGTTTCTTCAGAGTCCTGAAGAAGTCGCTCAAGTATAATCCTTTTCAGGAACACAGAGGCATTATAAACTGTGACTCATAGCCCATTAGCAGAAATGACTTTAAAGCAGGTATGGAGAACCGGAGATCTGCTGAGAATGTACAAGTGTGGAAGCTGAGAGGCCCAGTTTAAGTCTGTTGACTATCAGCTTTATTACACTGAAAATCAAAGCACGTCATATGTGCTTTTGTTGTTGTTGTTGTTTTTTTAATTTTCTTTTTTTCTCTTTTTTTTTTTTTTTCTTTGTAGCAGGCTGATCTAGCTTTGTGCAGCAGAACAGAACAGTCTCTAATCCAGATTCCCTCCTGATTTTACTCTGGGGACATGCAAAGAAGCAGAAGGTGTGCACTAAAGATGCAACTATCACAGTTCTTTAAGGTACAATTTAATGCCTGCTGGAGGCAATGGAAGGCCTTTCATTTACTTCAATGGGCTTTGGATCAGAACCTCTGCTAGGGAGCTTTTGTCCTTGGGTTTCTTCAAAGAAGATTTTTACTGATGTGTGAATAAGTGTTAATCACCCATGAACACTTGGTAAAGAGTGATCTGGTTTTTATGATATGTAAAATACCCTACTGAAGCATGAAATCTTTTAATGAAGTCAAACAAAGTAAAACTTGCCCTCCATAACCTAAAGCTCAGCTCCTGAAATGTCATTTACTGGAATAAAGCATTCCCCATCTGTCAGTCTGGGCTTTTTCTTGCCACAGGTGAACTAATGTAGCCTTGGAGGTGTGCCATGTTTACTAGGATCTGGTATTTTACTAGAGGGGAGGGATAGGAATTGTTACTATCAAATGTTAATTTTGTCCACCTCATGGAAACAAGAGAAAATAATCACATCTTTGTTCCTGAATTTATGTAATCTGTTTTTTCTGACATGTAAATCGACTGCATATCCTTAATCTTATCTTTGAGAAACCACTGGCAGCACAACTGAGAGCTTGTTATTTAATGTAGTAACAAACTATTGGTTTGTCTGCGGTCAGTGAATGTATAAAGCTGAAAATAGAAACCATTTGACAGTCTTTGCTATTTCCTTTGGTCTTGACTGTCATGGTCAATGGGATGTAATGATAATAAAACCAATTCACACTAAATATTTGTTCTCAGTCTTTTTGTCACCTTATGGACATACAGTATTGTGGATATGTTTATTTCAAATCCCACCTTGAATTCTGATTTTATGTAAGTAATCAGTGGCCTCCTGTCTGCCAGCATCAGGTGAGGTCTCATAGTGAGCATAGTGAGCATAGGTGAGGTCTCATTAATGAGTTGTCTTCCATATTTATGTATAAGTGAAGCTCCTGAGAATCATGATAAAACTGGTTCACACAGTTCATATAGTAGCAATTTATTGCCTGGCTTCAGATTTTTTAAATCTCTCTGGCACTACAGGGTTATTACAGTAAGTTAGAAAGACAGGTATTCTAAGTATGAACTCACTGTTAAGATCTCAGAAATACTGAGTGCTCTTGAATTGAAGCTTTGATGATAAATAAATCCTTCTTGTGACACTTTTATGCCATGTAGAGATGTGGAAGTGTGAGCAACAGCACCTGGCAAGCAAGCTGTCTTCTTTAAAAGCAAGCAAACCAGCTGCTCATCAGGTTGGAGAAGGATTTAGCAGGAAATAAAAGTCTACTCAAATGTTCTTTGCTCAGATCTGCAAGAGAAAACTCATACTTTATGATTTGTGCTCTGGGTACTGAGAAAAACTGTATTTATATCTTCTGCATTTTCGAACACCGTCAGGAGTTCACATTTGAAAACAGGAGTGATTTTCAAGTGAACAATCTACTTAACAGATCCATTTCTGTTCATATCAGTTCTCTCATTTAGAGAATGTGACCAGATATGCATAAAATCAACTTATGAAAAATAAAATTTGACAGAAATAGTCTCTTTCAGGATACAGTGGGGGTAGAATTTCTGGATTTGCTTTGTATGGGTCCCTTCTTTCCCTATTCTTGCATGTGCATCAGACATATTATCTCATGTAATAAGCCTCAAGTGTATTTGCTTTCTGTTTGCATAAACCAGCTGTGTTTTAAACACAGTGAATAAACTAAAAGCTTTTTACCGCAGCAGAGCAACACTAACTAAAATGTTTCTGACTCTTCAAAGCCCTTGATAGGTAGTGGTCTCATGAAACACTGGGAAAAAAAATGTTGGGAACCAAATTTAGGTGAGTTGATGCAAGGCTGGAACTTTAACTGTGTACATATATTCCAACTGGGCAAGGTATCTCATCTGATCCCTACAGAAAATCATTTAGTTTTACAGCTGCCTAAATTGTCCAGCCATGACTCCATAGGTAACATGCCGTACTTCCCCAAAATAGAAGCATTTAACACCAGAGTGGCACCAAACGATAGGTCTTCCTTATCTTCCATTTAGCTACAGGAGAAATAAATGCAACAACATGCAAGACAGACACATATCAATACATACCCCTCTCAACCTCCAAAGCCTGAAAAGAATTTGGATGTATCATCTATATATTTTTTAGGTTATCTGGCATTTTGTGAATATTTTTGCGTCAATTCTAATTCAATGTATTCTGTATTATTCTGAGTACTGAGAGCCTCAGTCAAATGACATTGTAATACACTGAAAAGTTTCCTTTTGACACCTTGAAACAATAAGTGTCAGGGATTTATTATAATCTTTAGGTAGATAATACTGTGATGGCTACTATCCTTCACCTTTTGGCTTGGTTCCCAAGGAGACTTCCCCATTTTGTATTTCTTTTTTTTGTTTTGTTTTTGATTTGTTATGAACTAACAAATCCAGATTAATGCATCCCATCTACTTGACTCTCCTGCCAACAAAGCTGTTCTTATACCCTGCTTGCAATCTCCATGTTTGCAGATGTGACAACCAAGGAATGAAAACAGAGTTCTGTAATGACTGCAGACATGAAGCTGAGTGGAAACATTGATTGCTTCTTGCAGTTCTCCCTTCAGTTATTTAAATAGTGTTATACTATCTCAAAGTTTTGTAAACTGAGATATCTAGAGACATGAAGTTCCTACTTGTGCTGTACCAAAACCTAAATAAGCCAGAGGTATGTGTCTTCAACAAAACCCTCTGTCCCAGACTTGTGTCACACAAATGTTTAAGCATCTGCTCATCTTTGCAAAACAGTCCTTGCGATTTCACTGGACTGCAGGGTAAATTTAAATTTAAAGACATTCTCATTTGCAGACTCAGGACTTACAGAATAATATTATTTGCATCAGGCTCCACTGCCGTTTAAGATGCTGTAGGGTATTTCTCTTGGCTTCCAGCTGCTGCTCCAGAATGGTACAGGTTTATCCTAAGTCCCACATTATCTATCAGCCCAGATGTCTCTGATGCCCTCGAGCATCTACAGTGACACCTGTATTAGCCCAGCTGTCATCATACTAAAATGAGGATTTCAGAACAACATGACTTGATACAACTGAGGGAGTGAATAGCTTTTATTAACTCCTAGGAGTGTGATCTGCAGGCAGAACTCCATCTACTGTACTTTTTATTTCCTAAATTGCACTGATCTATTCAGGGGAATGGAGACCATCAGGAAACAAAAGGTTATGAGTTACAAGCAATGGAACCAAACAACTTACCTGCAGAACGATGTCCCGTCCGTCGCGTGTGACATTAACAGTGTGGGGCTGTCCATTGGCCATGTTTCTGTGGTCGATATCAATGTTAAATGGCTCTTTGGTGCCTCCTAGGCTGTACCGAATTTGCAGGCTCCCTAGTGAAAAAAAGAGTGTGAAAAGCACCGTCAGGTATTATGATCTTTATTCACCAGCTATTTTTCCCTCTTTATTTTCACATACAGCTGTTATCATTTCACACTTAATTGCTCTCATAGCTGGTCTCTGCAGTAAGAGAAGAGCTGGTGTTTGAGATTATAAAGTTACTGGGCTGAAACTGCCTCTAGTTTATAACCCAGAAGTGTGACAATGACCAGCATCTCCAAACCGCAGTGTTTGTAAACACTCCAGACTGCAAACAAAACAAAACGGAGTTATGCCTTGAACAATATGGACAATTGGTACAAAATTGAGCACATCAAGTAACACTTTATTGTTGAGATTATTATACTTGCTGCAGTAAAATTCTTTGAAATTATACAAAGCATAACATTTTCTAAAGAATAAACCATTGACATGCATTGAATAAAGTCAAAATTACAACAAATTAACACTGACACATAATTCACACAAGGGACTTTCTTGTTCTTATGTTTAATTGTTGTTGATGGGTGACCGTCTGGACTTTCATGGAAATTTAATAATATATTGTGAAATGAAACCCTCAGGTTATATTGTTAGAAAAGTATAGTCAAAAGTGGTTAATTGATATTCATAACATGCTGCCAGACAGATTTTTCTTTTCTAAACAAAAGTGAAGTGTCTGCTCTTCATAATACATTAAAATATTTGATTAAAAGGAAGAATGTTTGAAAAGGGAAATGCAGCCCCCACTCTTGATGAAAAATGAAAATATTCTGGCCCAAAAGAGCAGCCTTAGACCTTTATAACTATAGTTTAGTCATCTGATTTTGGATTTCTCTCATGCACGTTCTTTCTTCCCCATGAAGGGAAGAAAATGAGTGGCATGTAGAATACTCATCCCATAAAAGAGAATAGTGGTAAAATCATCCTAATTATGATTTTCATGGGGCACTAAGGCACTATTTGGAATCGAAGTATATTCAGTTTATATCCAGTTTTAATACTGGAGCAGAAAATGGTCCATATCAAACCTTCAACCCATCACCAAAATAGTTAGGACATATTCTATACTACATCCATATTTTAGACACCTCAGTGAGTATCCAGATTTTCTGAAGAACAGTACATGATACTTTCCCCTGACTGCTAGTGATATTGCCATGAGTTCAGCTATTCAAGTGCCTTTGTGTGGATGCCTACTTGTCCTTGTCATAATGTTAGTTCATGGCATGGATCTGACTGTTACAGCAGTTTTTTGGTTTCTTGCGTTTGGTTGGTTTTGTTTTGTGAGGGAGGATTGGCTATAGAAACACCACTAAACTGAACAATAGTATCAGTACAAAAATCTAGTACATGCAGAATAAAGGTTCAATTTCTAAGTGCTTTACTTTTACATGACAAGGGTGAAGAGCTTAGTTCAGAGCTTCCACTGAAAGTCGACCTGGTATTATCAATTGTGCCTTCAATGGAGAGAGCCCAGAGAAGCTGCTTACCAGATGGCTTCACAAGCACAGCAATGAAGTCCGGGGTGTAGGAGCTGATGTATAATAAGACACAAGGTGACTTGGTGGTACTGAAGCTGAAGCTGAGCTCCTCTTTATTCAGGTTGAGGTCAGGTGCTGTGATCTCAGGATCTGCAGAACTCAAAAGTGTTCGGCTAACTAAATCCTTCATGCTAGTCCCTGGGGAGTGAAAGTTGTAACGAAGCCACATTCCTTCTTCAAAAAACGCTCCCACATCTTGAACAGAATAGAAAAAGGAGGAAGAAAAAAAAAAGATAAATGTGCTGACATCCTTTGGTTGAAACGTATTACTGTGACTTGATCAGTACTAATCTGTGCATGTTTCTACTGCTGCATTATTTAAGCACAATATTTAAGTCAAGAGCCTCACTATTCTCCTAGGAGAATGAAAAGAACAATCTCCATTTTATTGGTGGATACCTGGATTCACAGAGCAAAGGAAAGATTCCTTTTGGGGCACACGGAAGGCCTGTGCCTATATCTCATATCAGTAGTACAGACAGGAGTGATCATGCTTTAAATTTATTCTCATAGAAATTTTGCAGTAGATAATGCTCCAAAGAAGGAGATACAAGGAAGAGTGATATCAGTGACACAGTAAGCAAACAACAGTCAAGGAAAAGGAAAACCAGCAGTTCTGGCCAGCAAATTTGAGTAGATTTGGAAGAACCTCACAAAGGAATGATGGCAATTCCAGCACCTGGAAGATCTGAAATAGGATAGGACACATGCTAGAAAGTTATCCACTGCTAGCACAATCCTTCATGAGAACTGCATAACCAGGAAGCCCTTATGGGAGATAAAATTCACTAGGGAGCTTGATTCAGTGGGGAACAAGAGGCAAGAGATACCTGAACCGTAGAGCCAAGGAGGTGCTACCTAGACAAAGTTTTCAAACCAATCTAAGAAAAGATGTCATGTTTCAATATTCCTGACAGAAAATAAAACTACTTTTGGCAGAATTAATACTTTCATCTGAAAAAACATTGGCACTGCTTCTCATAATAATGCAGTCCTGCCTATCACCATTAAAAACATGATTCAAAGCTGATGCTCTTGCAAGGATGTCTGACTTTGATAGCCTCCTACAGGAATTACTGCACAGTTGCCCACCACTGGTATCACCTACTCCATTGGGGAAACCTTGACTGACTTCCTATGGCAGTCATTTATCTAGTGACATCGTGGTCCTGGATTGGCTGTGCTGTTTGGGTCAACACCATTAAAAGGAATTTTAAAATTATATGTGAACTTAATTAAGAAGGTGTGTTTACTAACATTTTGTAAGAGATTAAATAATAATTAAAAATATAATAACCATAATACATGAATACTGTAATCAAAGAAGGGTTACAAGAAATGCTTAAAGGCATGAACAGTCTTTAAACAAAAAGTCTTTAATTGTTTATTACCTTCCTATATAATACAAAGTTGCCACAGATTTGTGCAAAATTGCTCACCTAAAAAAGAAATTTTAAAAAATTCTGTTTTAGTGTTTTGAGTCTTCCCATAATTATAAACAAAGACTTTATCTCAAAACACATGAAGGAAGATGCATTTTTTCCAGGCTCTGCAGTGACACAGAGCAAGTCAAGAAACAGCCTGCAGAATCCATTCTGAGCAGCTGAGCAAAGAAAAGGTAAGAAGATAGGTAAAATCATAAAATTATATTGATGTTTCTTTCCAGAATTTTGCTAAATCTAGTGCTGGAAAAGCTTTATGTTTCCCTGCTACCAGATAAAAATTCTCCAAAACTCAAAATATCACAGTCACTGTCACCATATGGACAAATAAAACATGGAGGCAAGCTGTGGTCCCAAAGTGCTATAAATAATTCGATCATTCTGATAGATTTATAACTGCAATTTTATAGGAGAAAACTTAAATCACTCTGAAAAAGTTATGGGAGAGGCAATTTCATTTAACAACTATATTTTGCAGTAGTCTCAACTTTAGTGCTCCTGGATTAAAAGTGAAGTGCTCTATCATGAAAAAGCTTCCCCGAATCGTGATGCCCTGTGCCATTAACGGTGGTGTTGAAAACAAGATTTAGCATGCAAAAATCTAAAGCAGTAGCTCCCCATATTTGCAAGACGGGCTTAAAAATATCCCTATGACCATTAATTTATTATTCAGACTCTGCTTATAGCCTATGCAAGCTGCTTCTCGGGCAGATGCCGTATCAATTACGTGGCCGTGGCTGGTCCTGACACTGCCACTGCTGGTGGGGACTGCAGCCCCTGTGGAGGCTCTGCACACAAGCACAGCACATTGATGCAAAATTATGTTTGCCTCCAGCCTGTTTACTGCTTGCCATGCCTTTTATTTTAGAAGTAATCTTTGAAATTGCCTGGTGCTATGCTTGCCCCGAGCCTCACACTCTGGGAATACTGGGACCTTCAGTCCTGACCTTAGCACTGCTCTGGGGCTGAACTGGAAAGCGTGCAGTGCATTTTTCCAGGGCTTTAAATGTTATAAATTGCTGTGTTAAATGATCATTACTACAAAGAAAGCTTTAAGAATATGGTGCTCTCTGAAATGGTATTCAGGATATTCTAGGATTCTGTGAGGTGGACTCAACCATCCTTGTGGATTCCTTCCAACTTAGAATACTCTATTTTAAGACATTTTTTTTTTCTGAAAGAGTTTCATGGCAGAGCAAAGAATGTTCTGTATGTTTAACTTGAGTTGGGCTGAGAAAATAACTTTCAATATAGCTGTATTATTACAGGCATATGGGGTATTGTAATGGACCTTGAAATTCTCCTCACATGCACCTCTTTCAAAAGGTAGGATATGAGAAAGGTTCACTTTGGTTTGTGAGTGCATTGGGCCCTCAATAGGAAGATTTTGAATCCTCTCAAGTTCCAGCTCATCAAAGAGGTTGATGCACATGATTATGCTCTTTACTGAAAGAAGCTGAAATCTCTGCAGCAGGACTGCAAAGTGCTCAGTAACTCACAGCACCAGGCTGTTTAAACTATTAGGACATACTAAAAATAGCTAAAAGATAATTTTCTCTATGTTGAAGGCAATTATATGATGACTTGGAAATGCTGAGGGCTGACCAATGACAAAACTACCTACTTGGAGGTCACAAGTGTAGCATTTTCCTGGTGCTTTGCTAGAAGGAGTATCAAAATCCTTCGTTCAGAAAACCATTCAGGCTGCCTCAAAAAAGAGGGGCAAATGAAGCACAAACCCTGCTGCTGAAATGTGAAGGAAGTTTCCATGCACAACTCTGTTTTCCTCTGTAATATTTGAAATGCTACTCAAAAGACAACTCTTGGGACATCAGGCATAAGGCAGAGTGAAGGGTTGCTCTGCAAATTGCCCTTTCAAGGCAGAGGCCTTAGGGAAATGAGTGTGGTGGTAACAGATATGTTTTCTTCAGAAAGTAGTACCTATTTATACACCAATATGCAGTGCAGTTATTCTCTGTTGATAGACTTTTCAAATATAAACCTTTTGGGCTGGCTTTGCAGAGGAACCCAGAACAGGAATTGCAGATCATTAGAAACAATTCTATCATGCAAGATGCATGTCCCCAGTGTGAACTGCACAAGTGCTACAAAACTGTCCGGCTTCAATTTGAAAAGGGGTGAAGCAAAAGCTGATCAAAGACTGACACAGAAAATACACATGTACCCAGAACTGACAGACTTATTGTGAAGGTTACAATTCTTTGGTCATCTCCACAGTCTCCCTCCCTGCTCAGCTACTTTTATTTTTGTACATTCTCATCCTGTGTGGGATCAGGAATATGGAAAGACTGGAGGAAAAAGCCAAATAGTAACAAAAAAAATACCATTTCTCTTACAAAACTTGCAAAGTCTCATGACATTTCTGGGCCAGTGCTGTAGACCTAAGAAAATGTAAGTAGGAATCTGATGCTCCTTTACTGCTGGTTTAACATCAGTGAAATGTCAGTGTTGGTTCTTCTCTTCTTAGGTAGTTAAAATGATTCTGTCAGCCATGCACTCAGACACACAGAGAACTTGTTTTCTTTCTCCATAACCTTTTTGTCACCTGTGAAAAGCATTGCCAGCATGGCACAAGCTTCAGCAAGATTTTCTACCTGGGGGCATATATACAAAAGATACAGAACTCGGCAGGCTTTACAGCAATTGAGTTTCCTCTATGCTGACAGTTGGGATAGGAATGATAACAGGGATTGTCATGGATCAAGTACCAGATATTACTCTTGATAAATAAAGAAGCTGCATATCTGTGGAGCAACCAAAAAACCAATAACCCAACCCCAAAAAACCCAATTCCAAGACAGGACTTTTTCAAGAGTGGCACTGTGAGAAGTGGTATCTCCCTTCCTTAGCAGGAGAGCTATCACTGACTCAAACTGCCATCTCATATTTTTCCAAGTAAACTGGACCTTTTGCTGTCACCTTTTACCTGGGAACCAAGGAGAAAGTAGTGCTGGTTACTTATTTAATGGGCATTGCAGGGTATACCTGCCTTAGAGAAGCCGGAAGCAAAATCCTGACAACTATGAAGCCTGGCAAGGACATGAGAAATGCAGCAGAAAAAATTCTCTTCCTTTCTCTCCTTTTTGTTTCACAAAACTGACTGAAATGGCTTCTTGCAGCTGTAAGCATGTCCCATCTGCAGGCCCTAAATTCCTCCTTGGCCCTGCTCAGATTCAGTAAATTAAAATTACTACTCTGTGATGTCACTTGCCAGTGCTCAATGATATGTCTTCCCTGCATGGAGTTCTGGATGTAAAAAGCAGATTTTTCAAAATCCCAAGCAAGGCCAGTCACTGGAGATGTTCTAACACTTGATGCACCTACAGAGATTCTTCAGACAAGGTAGACAGTCGAATAAACCTTCTTTCTTGATCCATAATTTCTTTTCTATTTTGATTTTACATATAGTTATGAATATTGAATATAGATTAACCAGAGCTTGTCTGTTCATCTTATGGCTAAAAATGTGCTAGGGAGCACCTAAAATTGCCGCAACTTCCAGACTGTGGTCACAAAGATTAAGACTTGTTTGCTCAGATACCTCCTGGCCACAGGGCATCAGTAAAGGCCCAGAATCTCACAGCTGTTGATCTGGGAGAGAATTTGAGTGCTCTGAAGGTGATAATGCTTATCATTTATCTGGTTAGCTCACTTAGTGTTTTATACTACCTTCAGGAGTATTTAGTTTGTGAAAGCAAGATGTGGGGATTTAAAGGTAATGTTCTACATCCTCAAGTTTCATATTCGGGCTGCCATTACCCTAATGATTTGTGAATTTGCAAGTTTGAACTTTCCATGTGTGGAGAGAAATACTAAAGTACAGCAATTGCTTGTTGACATTAATAGAACACAAACGTAGTGAGGATTTTCTTCTTCTATACGTATGTATCGGTACTCAGTATAAAAAAATGCTTTCTTGAACAAAGGCCTATCAGAATTGGGGCATGTGCAAAATAATGTGCACCAGTGTAACTATGGGGCCTGATCACAAATCCTTGCAAAGTTTCTCTCTACCTTCAGTAGAACAACATGAGTGCCAGAGAATATGGGGTTAAGCCACCTGATTCATTACACCTTCAAGCCTCCCTAGTCAATGACAACAGGTAGATTCTGCTGGAAAGCAGTTTGATATGCCCAAGCAGGGCTGACCTCTGAAACTTCTTTTGCAAGAGCCCTGTGAAGCAGGTGTCTTTTATTCTGCCTTTCTATACCTGGACAGAAGTGTGCATGCCACAGAAAGCCTAAAAACATCAGGAAAGTTGCAGTTTCAGTTCATCCTGCACTAATTTAAAGTATTAGAGATTTTTCTATAGGTGCAATTGTTTGAACTGACATCTGGGACAGCAGACTCAGAGTAAGGGAAGGGCAACTGGTGCCAGGTACTTTCTGCTGAATCTAAGTGAAAAACCGTCTCCATTTCTAGTGGAAAAATCCATAATGGTTAAAAAACCCCCAACAACCTACTAACTCCTTCCCTCCGCCCCAGTAAAATTGGATGGATGAAATAAAATGCAATGTCAAGTGTACAAGAGACCAGGTTTTCATTATTTCCAGCCAGAGAGTCTATGGAGGTGCTCTTTAGGTAACCTCAGAGAAAAACTTGCAGCTTTGCAAGAGCTGTTTGAAAAATATTAGAGATTGTCATTTGGTGATTGCACAGTATTCAGAGTAAGAGCCTGATAGGTGAGATCCGGCTTCAATTCCTTCCTGTACCACAGGTATCCACTTTAAATGTAAGCAGTTCCTTGCTTCCCTCATTATCTCCTTTGCTGTCTGCATTACCATAATAAAAACATCTTCTCACATCACAAAGCCATTGTAAGGATAAATGCTCTATCATCTTGTGAGGTGCCAAAACTGCTTCAATAGCATGCAGATGTATAAATACTGCATATGGGTGTCTAGTCCAAGAAGTCAAACCTCTCAGTTGCCTTTGCACATGCATGCAGCAGTCAGCAATGTTGCTGAGTCTGCTCTACTTATCTTTCATAAAACATCTGCATTCAGTGAGCAATGGTACTAAAGCAGAACTATTTGGCTGACCACGAAAGTTTATCACATTTTCTGAGCCACGACGAAGTGTTTTTCTTTTTAACTTATCACCCTGATTTATTTGCTTTCTGTGTATAAAATAAAGAACTCATCCATTTTATAAGTAGTTTACTATGAATGGTAAGTGAGCTGGTAAGTTCAGTTAATAATCAGGTTGATATCTCTTTAAGATATGTAAGTACTATGGGAAAGGTTTGTTTTTCTTTAAAAAGAAAAGCATGGGGTTTTTTTCCAATGAAAGAATTCTTGCACTGAAGTGGAGTGCAATTTTCAAAGCACTAGACCATAACTGTGAATGTTTAATAAGGCAGTATTGACAGGACTGAAGAATGGAATAGCTTTACAGAGTATATATATTTTCTGTGAGTATATGTATTTACTCGACAGAGACCAAAACCTGAGTCCTGAAATATGATCTGCAGGTAAAAGAACCTGACTGCAGCATTCAGACTTATGAGACTGGGAGTCTGATGTTAACAACCCAAGGAAAATTTCTCATGTAACTTTTGGCTAACATCACGATCATGTTGCGTGTAGCAGAAATTTCTGGGGTGAGGGAGGGAATGTTGCCTTGATTTTCTGGGTTCTGTGGTTATGAGCTATGAAAACTAAGAAGCTAGTTACCTTAAAGCTAGTTACCTTACTCTAACAATCACCTCGCCATTTCTTTCAGATAAAAAATGCAATTCATTTGCAACCAGCGAAATAAAGGGAATTGAATGGGTGTAACCAGGGCAGAATTCGGAGGTGATCAGGGCAGAATTTGGAGGTGATCAACTGTCAGTCAGAGAGTCGGTGCAAGGGTACAAAGCTGCTACTCCCGGACATGTCTTGCACCGATTCAGACTAGTAAAAAGCCGGTTTTTCTCTTTGAGACAGAGAAACGAGCAGAGAAGGAAGGAAATCTGACTGTGACCATACTACTTATAAGTGCTTTCAGGGTTCATGCAAATATAAAAACAAACATGAAGGAGCTCATTTCAGGCACTGGCATAAAGATTGCAAGAATTCACACTGTGAATCTGAGCTTTACTCCAAAGGAGAAGAGAAAAAAGAGTATACCCTGTGCTCATCTCCTTGGTGTTTGTTAATGCAAATTGAGTAACTGCATAGAAACTGGGCAGCTTTGAATTTACCCTTCCAGCACACCTGAAGGCACATGAGTCATAGCACCAGCTATTTACATTTTTTTTTTTGTCTCACTCTCTTGGTGGTGGGCGATTTCTTCTCCTACTGTTGTTCCACTGCATTTCAATACCAAAGGAGGAATGCTTTCTCCCTGGGGTATGTCCCACATCAGAATGCTGATACATGCCCTGCATTTGACCTTTGCTTTTTTTGTTTAAAGGGAAGAAAGAGTTTGTTTTTCAGAGGAAAAAAATTAATTGTTTTCTCAGAAATGCTTTTATGATGATAGGACAGCTGTGGGAGAAAAAAAAAGTGTATTTATGCTTAAACAAAGGACAGGGAAAGGTCAGAAAGCAATCTGCAGGACTGCAGAAACACTTCAGCTATTCCTCACAGCAATTCCTCTGAGCAATGAAAGAAGTAAAACCAATTGCATATGCCTGAAATACGAAACAAAAATAAAGTTAAAATAGATGTCAGACTGCATTTTTGTATTTCTTTTTGTCCTTGTAAAGAAATAGTGTAATTTCCAGGCCACTACAACATCAATCACATTGTGATGTGCTGCTAATAAGGCTGGAGACCATGCAATTTCTTGTCAGTCATCAGTCAGTGACTCTAAGGGGGGATTTCATCAGCAGAAGAATCCACAACATATGCGGCCTGCTTTCGTTGTGAGATGTGTTTATTACTCATGAGTCATCGTATGGTGATTTTCTTATACCAATATTTTTTTTCCTCTGATTTTTCCCATCACTTCTGATAGCAGTTTCAGTATGTAGTCAATGCCAAAAAGTTTATCGAGGGTAGGTGATTTGAATATCAAAATAAAACTTTTGGATAAGGAAAGTTTCCTGTGTCAAATTCAAACTAATGGGAAGAAAAGTCTGTGCTATTTTTTAAGGTGTTATATTGTGCCACCTTTCGCTCCGAGTGGCATATTTTTCTGGTAATATCTCATACTGGTTTGAATGTGATAACTTAAAATGTCAGGCACTACTGATTATCAAATCAACAGATCTACTTGGCCTGGAAGACTTACTCAAAGGAGTAAATTAATAAAACCTAATCCCGGTTTATCCGCAAAGCACTAACCCTGTTATTTTTTGGCAGCCAATGTGAACTCCTAGTGAAGGTAAGAAAGGAAAATATTCTTGCTTGTCCCATATTACACTCACCCAGCATAAACAGCAACCAATAGCATACTGTGGTGCAGGTTAGAAGAGCACAGTGACAGAGCAGTATTCAACTATGTCCTTACTATGAAGAATAAAGTTCATTGAAAACAGATCCTATAGTAATTGAAAAAGTGTTCATAGACATTACAGAGGGGAAAGTGTCAAAATGTTAATGAAAAGATTAATTGAAATATAAGAATTACAATCTTTTCATCCAAATTAATTAAAAAATAATTTAGATAAGATTTTTATTTTACAGGAACATTTTCCAGAACCATTTCCGATTTTTATAAATTTTTAAGATAATTTTTTAAAGCTAAAACGTACTTGGCTGTTCTGCCAGTACTTATTTTGCAGTTGTTATGTATGTTTGCCCTTTGTATCTAGAAAATATATTCATTCATGGACCAAGAGGACATGGTACAAGATGTGGGAGCTGTTATTCGAAAGAAAATGTAGGATCCCCTTCTTTCAGAAGTCTAGGAAGCTTGACAACATGCATTAGTTGTTCCAGTGCTTTACTTGATTTAAAAGGCTTAATGCAAGTTAAATTGACAATGTAAGATGTAATGGGCTGTAAATGAACTGTTCTAAAGATCTCATTATCAGCATTGTTTGTTACAGAGATTTTACAATTATTTTGATCATAGGATGCCCCAAACCCTATTTCGTGTAATTTATCCTCTAGCTTTTTCCCCAGTGCCCCATTGTTCTTTCTACAGAGAAGCCCCATGAAGCCACCCACACTAAATCATACTTGGGGATAGTCTAGATGAGTGCATCAGTTTACAGCACTAGCAGATAGGAAACTGGCAATTTGCACTTTGTACAAAGATCTACAGGATTTAGATTTGATGTTTAAAGCCGAGAGCTGATGTCATGTTTAAATGGCTCAATACCGTACGGCACAGAGATCCCAGCACTAACCTGAGTACCCTTACATGAGCCAGTGCTGCCCAGCAGCAGCAGCTTACAGCAAGTTTTACTGCATGCCCAAAGTATCACTGTCAGAGCTCCGGGCCTTTGGCTGGACTGGGAGACTGATAAGGAAAATAGAATAAAACAGTAAAATATTACTGCTGTTGCTATGACAGTGCTCACAGAGCAGCCAAACCCAGGGTTTGTCTGTGCTAGGTGCTCAGTTATCCCCCTAATGGTATGTGTTTATTCTGCTAGCTACACATTCAGGAAAAATAAAATACTTTAACTAAGAGCTAGTTTTGGCAGAAGGTTGAGGCTTACCTATCCATAAGAGGAACAAAAAATCCACAGACAAAAGTCAATGTGATGAGTTCTGGTAACACAGAAAAAACTATAAAGTTAATTCAGTGAACATGGCAGTAAACAACTTTTCTTTTTCTGTTTCTTTTTTTTTTGAGTCAACACTTGATCTGTGAGAGGCTGACCCAGTTCCAGTCTGAATGGTTTTCCTCTACCACTTAACTGCATTAGTGAACAGAAATACTAAATATGCATTACCATTATTCATGACAAACCATTTGCTAAATTAACTGAAATTACTATATTCACATTCTCAGGATTGCTGTATGTAGAGTCCTGAATTGAATGGACATGTTTTAAAATTTGTCTTTGAAGCAACACAGCATGGTGAAAGCTGGTGAAATTCCTGCATGCAAGCACAGTGGAGGCCATTACTTAGAGAAGCAGCTGCTTCCCTTCTGCTGCGCTAGAAATACATCATATTTCTTGGAATTTATAAAATAATCATGCCAGAAGTTCATCTGTATCTGGTGATGTGAATATTTGGTGGTGTGAAAACCATCCCTTAGCATTTGGGATGGTCTAATGTGTGAGCAACACCAGCAACGGACAAAGCTTTGCTGTGATAAAATGAAATGGAGGGGGATATACATGGATATAAATGAAGGTGGCTGAAGTGTGTGGGGAGAAAATACAGTCCATAACTCAGCATCAGGTGAAAAGACTGTCCATTTCTGCTATAAACTTGACTTCCTCTAAGTGTGGCTAAAAGGGAGCAGGGTATGGATATTTGCAAAATAATTCTCAGATTTTGACTTGGAAAAAAAACCCAGAGAAGTTAAGGAGGAGTTGAAAACCAGAACATTGAAGGACAGGCACTGTCCCCTACTGCCAAATTAGCTTCATGAAGGGACTCTGATTCTGGTGACCTAGCCTGTCTGCAGGATTCCTGGGGCAGAGGGGAACGTAAAAGGAGGAGTTTATGAGGATACAGTTTTCTTTAGCATCATGGATACTGCTGAGAAGAACCTTCACATTTTTAGTTGAAACTTTGAGAAAGCTTTTAAAATTATTAGGAAAAGCAGAAGATTAGATGGTCAAAATAAGAAAAAAAAAGGTGGAAATAAATTAGCACTTCTCACTTTTTTTTGTTGTATCCCTCCTTCCCTTCCTCCTTGTCTTTCTTTCTCATGCAGACCTGTGTGTCCATAGTACATTGTTGTCTTACAATCATTGAGTTTGAAAATCCAGAACATATTTTAGGCATTTCCAAAGGACTGACATAGTTGTGGGAGCTCTGTGCCTTCTCTTATCCTAGCGAGTTCAATCTCTAACCCAGTTTGAGATACTAAATGACCTGATCTAGTTACAGATTGATAAAATTTTTAAACTAAATGCCAGCCTATCAATATATAAGATATTCAACCCAAACCTCATACCTGCATATCTTCAAATATGTTTCTGAATGACTAGGTAGCTTTTGTTTAAATTCATAGGGTTTTTTTTTTCTAAAGAAGTAACCATGACAGTGTTCTAATTGGAATTTATAGTTCAACAGTTCAAGACTATGGAATACAGTCTGCCAGACCTGCTACTACTACGGGCATTCTTGATGCATTTTGTTGTTGTGTTATTTGATTTAAACAGGTAACATATAGTCCTAATGAGAGATGTGGCTTTAAATAATCACATGTAAATCCTGGGTATATAATTTGTCTTGTTAGCGAGAAGTATTAAACAGGATTTTCTTGTTTAATTAATAAAGCTGAAGCATCGATTCCATCGTGGGTTTTTTTTTTTTTTTTTCCTCAGGGAAATAGTTCTCCCGTACTCTGCCTCCTGCACGAAAGCATTTACCTTTTATGCAAAATGGCCCATCGTAGGCAGTTTTGGAGCAGTCACAGGAGTAGCCGTTGTATTTCTCCACGCACTTCCCGCCGTTGGCGCAGTACATCCCGTAGCTCGTGCAGTGCCCAGAGCAGCCAGGCTTCACCCCGGGCGTGACTTTCGCTCTCTCTTCCAGGTCCAGCGTCACCCCGTTCATCCTCAATGAGCGAATGCAGCCTAGGAAGCCTCGCTGGCCTCCTGCAGCACCTGAGAGGGAATGTTAAACTGTGAGACAACACTGAACGGATTTTATTGTTGTTGCTTTATAAGAAATATCCTGCTAAGCCTCTGACAACAGCTGGAAATGGCAACTTCTCTATAAGGGCAAGGAATTGCCTTGTCCTAATGATAATAAATCAGTGAAACCTAATGTTTTGATATCATACCATAAATAAGCATAAATAGTAGTCTTTACCTGTGCTTGCTTTACACTGATTAGACATTTGAGATTCTAGCCCTACGCTGTAAGATTTCCTTTCATTTCAACTTCTAGGTTTTTAGAGGTAATGGTGGAAGAAGAGGGCTTGGCATGATTGCTAAGGTGTAGCCTTTCTCTCCTAATGACTACTGATGATGGATGCTAATAATAATGCCCTAATATGCTATGCAGTGTTACATTTTTCAAAGCCACAGTGGGCAAATAAGAAAAAGATTCAAAACCCCTCTCTCAGTTACAGTAGGAAACATTCATGTTAACTTCCAGTAAACATCATGTATACTGTTTGGTTATGAAAACATAGACTGAAGGATGTAACATTGAAAAGCTACATATAACAATCTGGGTTGAGATGGTTTTTTATAGCAGTTAATAAGAACAGTTCTGTGTTCACCCCTAGTAAACACTTGCTGAAAAATGTGATTTCAGCTTGGCAAGTCTTATCTGAGGCTGGATTAGAAACAACAACCAAAAAAAGCAAACTAAAAAATGCAAGTAAATAACAATGAATGCTGGCATCCTTTCTGCTCATCCCTCCTCTCTTTGATTACTGCAGTGCTGCAGGTGCCAGAGAGTCCCTGAGGAGATCTGAATGCTCATCACCGCAGAGCACAGAGACTGATATTTACCTGAGTGGGGAAGACGATTAAATATGAATCAGAAAGAATTGCTTCAAATCAAGTACCAGTAACTGGATGATTTGGAGTAGAAGAAGGCAAGGCTGGGTGTCTGCTGAGTGCACAGGGCAGAGGGTGTTCTGGTGTGATTCCATTCTAATCCACACTGCAGTGATGAAAAACCTTTCCCTTCTCAGTGACTGTACTAGCCCCTAGGACACAAAGTCATCATCCCTGAGGCTCTCTTGCTGGCCCATAGAACAGATATGTTTTCTACAGAAAACAGGAGAGGAGGCACCAAAACAACTCTTGTTCAGCATTACTCTCCATGTCCCCGATGTTCAGGTTTACATTTTGGACACTGCAACTCAAATCCATTTTAAGTCTGACTCTGGGTAAAGATTAAATCTGTTATCTGAGAGGTGTGCTCCAATCACCAAGCCACATGAAACAGATATTATTCAGAAAGAAAAATTCTGGTGCAGATTGTGACATTCATTTTTTGATAATAAAGCTACCACATATTTCAAAACATTGCTGGTGTTACAGTCAATTCAAAACTAAGGAATAAATTCATCATTATTAACAACTCTCAAAGAACTCAGGCTGGGAAAAAAAATCCACCTCTTCCTGTTTTCAGCAAAAGACTTTGTATTGTTTTAAAGGGTTAAGGGTCTCTCTTATAAACAAACTTAATCTTTCAGCTTATTTTGAAACTGCCTTTTGTTGGGATCACAGCAGTAAAGGAGAATCTGAGTTTCTAAATAACACCTGCACATCTAGTGACACATTATATACAGTTTGCAGTGCCACTGGCCTGATTACTAAGGCAATGAAGGCTTTAAGCTTCATTTTACTTCATTTGTGTTGTTGAATGCTGACTAATATGGAGGGGAGAAAAAGAGATTTTTTTTCCTTTTCCCTTCCTTCTTTTGTTAACAGATATCTAGAGAGGTATGAAAGTGCTTCTTTGCTCAACATTTCATGCAGTTCTGGTTCCAGCCAATGACACTTGGCATGTCAGGACTTTGCAGCCCTGAGGCTAATAGTTAGAGAAATACAAGTGCTGCTGGAATAGCCTGCCCAAAACGTAGTGGAAACCAGGAGCTCCAGAAAGCAGCTGGACTAAGTTGGTTCCAGGGAATGCATCTGTGTAACACGGTGTGGTGCTTTCCTACATCGAATGAGTAAACAGCCCATGGGACTAAAGGGAAAAGGCAGCAGTGCGAGCCGTGAATACAAAGCATGGGCAATGATCAAATCTAAAGAAGCTGGAAGTGCTGCCGAGGCTAGGATGGGGACTGCAGGCACATGCAAGAACTCTGCAGATATTTTAACTTCTGTGGTGAATAAATGTGTGTGTGTGTGTCTGGGAGAGACACTCTGCAAAAAAGGGGTTTGGCACTGCAATCTTCTGGAGGCTCTTTCAGCCAGGAGCTGCAGGTGGAGAAAGACAAAAATGACAAATTTCCAACACACAGTATTTTTCTCTTAGTTGATCTTTGTATTTCTGTAATTATGGACACGTTTGTCTTTTTATTTTTTTTCCTCTTTTTCTTTTTTCCCCCCTTGTGATGTCACAAAAGTTCTCGAGGAGCACAGTTTCCCACATTAAACCAACTGCTGCTGGCAAGACACGAGGCAAAGAATGTTCAGCGTGTGAGAGCAAAGCCTGGCTACCCACTCTGCATCTTACCAACATAGAGCTGGCTGTACAATTCCAGTCGCGTGTGTCCTTCTGTCGGTGCTTTCCGGACCTCCAGGGGTAACTGGTCCACCTGCAGGCTGGCCTGTTTGACATTCCTCTCGGCATTGACCCGGTGCCACTGGTCATCATTGAGCTGGTTGGGAGACCTCACGACGATTTCCACCGGCCCGTTTCCAACATCAAATGAAAATGAGACCTCTGTAGCAGCTGAAATTCCAAGCAAAATGTGTTTGCTATTTGTTTACAATCTTACATTGCAAGCACATTCACTTATACTTCCTAAACAGTAAGGAGTCTTATTAAATACAAATACGCACTGCTAAGTCATCTTCCTGAATCTATAAGCATGTTCAGTTCCTTCTGACTTGAGTAGGAGTTGAATTTTGGAAGAAAACATCAGCAGACCCTAACCCAATTGCATTAATCTTTGATCTCTGCAGTTTTCCAGTTTACATGGGGTTTTTTACGGAATAAGCATTTTGTTTAAAAAATGGTGCAGAAGAAGTCTAATTTTTTTAAATTTTAAGGGGTAATTAATTCTTGCAATGAACTAGTAATGCTGTAGTTAAGACCCATGTGAGATTTTATGGCTGAAAAAGAAATGGATCCTTAGTTAGCACTACAGGCTTCCCTTTATAGTGGATGATTCAAAACATGTTTAGAAATTTTACAAATGTCCATTAAGTCCTACGAGACATTCTTCAGGTCATCCTTGGCAAATATATAAATGATAATTGTTATTGAATGGTGAGTGTGATTAATAATATAGAAATAATTTTGTAATAAAGAAATATAATTATGACTTTCCTATTGATATTTAGTTTATATAACTTGGGGCTGTAAATTGCATTCCGATGGCAAAACATTCGATGAAAAGCTTAACAGAAAATGGATTATCAATTGCAGCATTCACAAAGGAGGATACCAGACAGAAGTAAAGACAACCAAGAGTTCCATCTAATTTGTTTTTCTTACATATAAAATAAAAAAAAACAGAGCTCCCGTTTAATTCCTTTGAAAGATCTTGGGTGCCCAATTATGGTCTCAGTGTTCCAGTATAGCTGTGATTTCTGGTTTGGTTGAATTGATAAAGCACTATTACAAAACTCTTAGTCAGCAAGGCTATTAAATTGTGGTAAAAGCACCACTCCATGTTCATTATCACTAACAGTGCTGATAAATAGTGGGAAATAATTTTGTACATGGCCTAATAGATTTTCACAAGATTATGTCAGACTGAGTTGAGAGCATTTTTAAGAAAACTGAAAGGATACGAATAAACTTTTTACAGAAAATGTCCTTTCAGCCCAAATTTATTACATAATTGATTTTTTTCAAAATTGGCTACTTCTCAAATAAAAAAAATGAAAAGCTGTTCTTTCTGTTCTCTGCGGAATAAAATAATTTAATTTCTTGAATGAGCTGCCTTTCATAAGCCATGAATTTAGTCTGTTTGGCCTTTTGCACTTTAAAAGGCACAAAATCTGTATGAACCAAAGCTTGCTGTTAAAGAAATAAAGATGTTTAATTTTGATGTTATTATGTTTTGTAACTTCAGCTGTTCTACCAATAAACCCAGGCAAAGCAGGAATTAGAGTAAAAAGTGCAGCACTTAAATTACATGTTGTGTTCAAGTCTATTTTCAAGGATGTGTGTATAATTCTCTTTTAATTTTGCTTTGAAGAACTGCATCAGATCTCTTCATTATCAGGCTTGAGATGTTTCCCCAAAGCTGTCTGTCTACAAGATTGTAAAATAAGAAATCCTTAGCAGACTCTTCCTCTTATTCTGAGGCCGCTGATGTCATTGTTAATATTGCTCATGGGTACCTTGACTATTATCCCATAGAGAATTTTTGAAAACCTTCACATGAATGCTTCTTTGTTTGCAAGCTCTTGATCTTCCAGATAGAAGAATCTCTAATTTTTTAAAAGAAAGTTATTCTTCCTTTAAAAGGGAAAGTGAAGAAAATTGGCAAAGAGATATATTTCAAATAGAAGTCCTTGCCTGCATAGTTTAACTTTATGCATGGCTTTAAACTGAGATTTGTATCACAGCCTAAAAGACACATAGCTTAAATTTGTAGTTATTAGAGAAAATTATTCACTTTGAATTGAGTACCATTTGTAAAAATTAATACTATATTTTTATATTTAATCTTATAGTAGGGAAGGAATAGCATTCCAGCAAAATCTTCTCATCAAAAAGACTATTTTCAGTGCACGTACCTACTGACATGCTGAAAGTTAGAGAAGATAGTACAGCATCTATGGACTGTCCTGATCCTTCCTCAACCAACACAAAAACACAGTTCTCATACCAAAGGCGAGGAAATGTGTTTGCTAGACTGATGGACTGAAAAAAACATGCAAAATGTCAATGAAAAGAGCTTCACAGATGGGCAGAGGCTGCACGACAGGATGTCTCACATGCAAGTTATGTAGCTAGTTCTGACACTTTATTCTTAATTCCATTTTCTGTCTATGTAATAAGTGTATTTTCCAGCCAGGGATATCTCTAGGTAAAATGACAGGTACCTTAACAGAAACGGATGAATATCTGACCACAGGCATGTTAGTCAGAAAATGAAGATAAAAGAAATTGTACCCTCCCAAAAAAGTGAACTGGTGACAACTGATGGGGAGAAGGCTGAGGTAGTCAACATTTTTTTTGTTTCAGTTTTCACTGGCAGTTGCTCTTGCCAAATCTCTTGAGACCCTGAATCTCAAGGCAGGGCCTCAGGGAAATAAGAATTCAAGGTCAGGGTGGACAGGACTTTGAGCACTCCACACTGTCCCCACTCCTTCTTTTACTTCTACCCCAGCTTTACTGCTGAGCAAGGTGTTGTGCCTTTGGTCGATGATCAGCTCTCCTGGCTGTGTGCCTTTCCAATGTCTTTGCTACCCTCAAGTCTCCTGACAGGGAGAGAAGTGGGATAGAGAGAAAGCTCTGACACTGTGCAAGCACTGCTCAGCAATAGCCAAAACACATGTGTGGTATCAATGCTCTTTCAGGTACAAATCCAAAACACACCACCACATTGCTGCTGAGGAGGAAACTAACTCCATCCCAGCCAGAGCCAGTACAACATCAAATTTGTTCAGAAGTTCCATGTAGAAGAGTAGCAGCTATTTAGCTTTTTGTCCCAGGTATGCTATACTTTTCAATCTCTGCCTACACATACAACCCTTGACGTGATATGGCTTGAATACATCTTTGGTTGAAGGGACAGTGGTGTTATTCTGTCAAACATTTGAATAGGATGATTAAAAAATATCTAACATACATGTGCATATGCGACTATTTATTAAGAGTGAACCAGACTGAACCAGAACAGGATTTTTTTCAAAAACTTGTGGAAAATGAGCTGTAAATGTCCCGGAGATTTGTACTAGTCAGTCACTTTGTAGCTCATTAAGTGAGTTTTCCTAATAATAATTTTATTTTCTATTCTACCAAGTACTGTAAAACCCAAGCAAGTTTTTCTAAGAAATGAGAATAGGGGACAGACTTTGAACAAATGTCCGAAATTGCCTAATTATGAAATAAAAAAAAAAAAACAAAATAAACTTGGGTTTTAATTTATTCAGTTAGTACAAGGGTTTTTGATGGAAATTTCATAAAATTGAACAAGGGTGATTTTTTCATGTGCTCCTGCTACATAAATGCACTCAATAAACTGAGGTTTGTGGCTTAGTTTTACCCTTTCTGTGCCTTGTGCTATTACGTAAAATTAAATCTGAACATGTTTCTTTCATCAATTCAATTTTCTAAGGTCTCAGGTCATTGTCAGCCATCTGTTCAGAACACAGAAGGGCAACTTTGGCAAACAAAATGCTCTTCTCACTCTTTCTTCTGTGTTGTTGTTTTTTAGCTCTATTCAGATCCCACAATTTCCTCGTCTCGAATCTATGAGGCTCTTGCTTGTAAAAATGAAGGGATACGACTGAGTCACTGTGCAAGAAGACCTGGATAGGCTGGAAGAGTGGGCTAACAAGAACCCAAGAAGTTCAACAAAGACAAATATAAGAAGGTCCACAAAGATGATCAAAGGACTGGGAAACCTACAGGAGGAAAGGCTGAGAAAATTGGGTTTGTTCAGCTTTGAGAAAGGAGGTTTGAGGGAGATCTTATCACCATGTTCCAGTATTTAAAGGGTGGCTGTAAAGAAGATGGAGACATCCTTTTTATAGGAAGTCACATGGAAAAGACGAGGGGTAATGTATACAAGTTACTCCTGGGGACATTACAATTGCATGCAAGAGAAAATTTTTCACAATAACAATCAGCCACTGGGATAATCTCCCCAGAGAAGTGGTAGGTTCCTCAACACTGACATTTTTAAGATTCAGCTGGACAGGGTGCTGGAATACCTTGTCTTGACTGTGTTTTTTTTAAGAAAGTTTGGACCAAATGATCCTTGAGGTCCCTATGATTCTGTAAATCTGTGATTCTGTGACTGTATTGTCTGTGGGATTCCTTTTTTCTTTGGTCCTTCCTTTCACGGCTTTCTGGGAGATATGCTTTAGTTAAACACAGGTTCTGAGGGTCAGCTGCAGGAGATGCAGCATGCACTTCTATGTCGTTTGCTACGCAGAAGGTCAGATTAAAAGAGTTTATAAACTTTTCTGGTATTCAAGATCTATGACCAGCTAGATGTCCCATTTTTCCTTGCACTCCTTGTGTTTCACGTATCTTTTTTCTAGTTTGATCTTTGTTGATGAATTTCAGGCTAGGATCTCTAGTTATAATGAGGCTACCAGCAAAGAAAGAGATGTTAAGAGATGGGTGGGTACTCACAAGATGCTAAGCAGTAGGTAGAGGTTCTCAAGAGACATAAACTGTGAAAAAAACTGAAGAGGGTTTACAACCCTCCTCACAGTCATTTCTCTATTTCTCTCCTAACTCATCATCCTTTCTTTGAAATAGTAGTTTCATCTCCTCCCTTTGTACCTTGTTTTTCTTACCTACCCTGATGTATTTTTACACCCTTCAAATGGGACTGACTAATGTTTTAGTTGAGTTACATCAAAGGGAAGAGTATCTAACTTCTTTAGGATCTTTTTGAAATCCCATTCTTAGAATATAAATGCCTTATTACATCTAGAATCAGAGCTTACTCATTTGGCTGTAAAACTGTATACAACAATAAGCTATAAACTGTAAATGAAATCTGCCAGACAGATATTTCTTCTAAGAGAACAACAGCTTGAAATTATTCTCTTTCTGTAAGGGCAGCACCTGCCAAAATTCTTGGATGTTTTGTTTGTAAATACACCTCTACTTTCTATAGAAGTAGACAGAGTTCAGTAAAATGATTGAAAATGAATAAAAACTTAAGAGAGATGATAGATATTTCTAGAGCTAGCGGTCTATGTCTCTTAAATGAAATCCATCACCATGGTCAAGATCAGGTCTCATATATATAGTTACTGAAATCCTTCCCACTGCCTTTAACAGACTCTGGATAGAAAAGAGGGAATTCTAGGATTTGAAAGTAGCTATCTTGTTCACTTTTCCCACTTATACTCCAATAGTTGAGTTTAAAGGTAGTTTCACAAAGTCATCTCTAAATTACCCTCCCTGGTGCCCTCATTTGCACAGGGCTGAGAGAGGCCATGCCAATGATGACATGGAAACAGCACTGATGGGTTGTTCCTGGCTGCTGAAAATAGGTGGAAAGGGCTACAGGTGCTACCCTGAAGGGCCATATTGGAACACAGGACCTGCTTTAAGGAGGCCACTTCTCAAAGGACACAACTGAAAATGAAAGCTACCAAAGCAACATAACAGAGAGAAATTGTTGATCCAAGTTGCTTGACTGCAATACAGGAACTACTGTGCAGCTTGGCTGTCTGTTAATAATCAGGTAGTTGTCAAAAACCATGACTATATTCACAATAATTGGACTAAGCATCTGGATGGTTTCATCATTTATCTAATTCCCAAATGAAATGTCCATTTGAACTAATAAGCAAAAGCTTCATTCATTTGAACAAATGACAGTGCATATCTATGCCCAAGACTTCAGTGATCCCTGAGCTAAGTGCCAAATGAACCATCTCTGGAAGCTGCACAGCTGCATCAGCATGATGCTGTGCCAACTGTAATTAGTTCTAATGAGGGAGTATACTGCACCTAGGATCAAACCCAGCATAGCTGAGTGCTGATTTATGTGGACATGCTATATCTTTCACAGAAATAGCTCAGGTATCTCTCTAACATACAGGTTCCTTGCACAGACCAGACACAATTTACATTTGCCTGTAGGTCACAAGTACAATAAAGAAAAATCATGCAACGTTACACTCGAATCTTATGCAGTCGTTTATGTAAGTGTCAAGAAGGAAAAATGGATGAGTGAAGCTATTTCTTTAATTTAACATTATTTAACACCCACTTATGTATAAATCTATCCATAAGATACAATATAAGAACAAGTGAGGCTCAGTGTCTTTCTGAACCTTTAGAAGAGGCTGATATTCAGTAGGGAGTGAAAAATCCATCTGACCCATCGTCTTAACTTCTTGAGCCAGGTAACAGACAGCCCTGCCAGAGGGGTTTTGATACTGGGTGTGATGGTCACCAACATAAGAAAGTGAATTGGGGACATCAAAGTTGGAGGCAGCCTGGGCTGCAGTGATCATGCACTGGTGGAGTTTACAGTCCTGAGATATATGGGTCAGGTAAGGAGTAAAATTTGCCCCTGAAATTTAGGAAAGTAAAATTCCAGATTTTCAAGGAGATAATCAATAGGATTCCCTGGGAGACTGCCACTGGGGACAAGGGAGCAGAACAGAGCTGGCAGATCTTTAAGGAAGTCTTCCATGGAAGGCAAGAGCTGGCAAGGAAGGCAAGATAATGGCATGGCTGAGTAGGAAACTGCTGGTCAAACTAAAGGGAAAGAAGCAAATGCACAGGCAGTGGTAACAAGGATAGGAAACCTGGGGGGAGTATAGAGATGAAATATAGCTGTGTAGGGAGGGGATGAGAAAGGCCAAGGTGAAGCTGGAACTGAAACTGGCAAGGGATGCAAAACATAACAGGAAGGGTTTCTACAGGTATGTTAACCAGAAAAGGAAGGTCAAAGGAGGTGCACCCACCCCCAATAAACAACGGTGGAAAACTGGTAACAATGGATAAGGAGAAGGCTGAGGTACTCAAGTTCTATTTTGCTCAGTCTTCAATGGCAACCTCTCTTCCCACACCTCTCAAGTGGATGGACAGCAGGATGAGACTGGAGGAGCAAAGTGCTTCCCACGGTAAGTAAAGACCAGGTTCATGACTGCCTGAAGAGCGGTCTATGGAACCTGAAGAGATGCCTCCCAGAGTCCTGAGAGCATTGGCTCATGATTAGCCAGGCACAATCTTCTCTTGGTGAAGCCATGTTAGCTGTCTCTAATCACCTCTCTATCATTCATATGCCTTGATATAGGAGAATCTGCACTATGATCTTACCAGGAAGAGAATAGGCTGACCAGTAGTTCCCAGGGTTCTCTTCTTTACCTTTCTCCAGTCACTAGGGACTTCACCTGATTGTCACGATATTTCAAATATCACAGAGTATAGCTTGGCAACTACAGTAGCAAATTCTCTCAGGACTGTGGGATGCATCTTGTCAGTCCCATGGACTTACGTTTGTTCAGATTCCTCAGGTGGTCTTGAACATGAGTTGGGTTGCAATGAGGGAAACCTTTTACCCCCTGGGACCATCAGTCCCAGCCCTGATGTTCAGGGACTTGAGATGTGTGGGAAGAGGGATTACCATATGTATTGACAAAATATTACTTCCCTGTGAGAAAAGAAATACAGTGACTGCTATTAGCATTAACATTTTGATGATATAACTGTAAAGTTAGTTTTAAATGTTAGTGATTTCAGACATTCTGTAACAGTATTACTGATTTCTCTCAGTGAAATTCTTGTTGCCTGGAGGAAATATTTTTGAACACATTTTACCTTCAGTCATAGGAGGCCTAGAAATATGTATAGAAAGGAGTAGAGAAATTAACTTTGAAATGAAAGGTAAAGGAATGAAAACATATATCTGAATGGCATTAAAGGCTTGGAAAAAATTATATATAATATTTAGAAAAGATACAAATAGTAATCCAAGGGTGCTTTTTTTGCAAAGATTAAAGAAACTAATTTAAGTTGAATAGAATGTATCAAATTCCTCTGCAATTCCATTAGGAATACATAACTCTTCAGAATGTTTGAAGCTTCTTATGATCTTTTCAGTGTGTTTTTATCTTGAAATTTTGAAAGTATCCTGCACACCAAAAAGACCAAGTCAGAATGAAAAATAAAGGAAAAGGTTTTGTTGAATGCAAGAAAGAGCACCCCCTAAAGTGTTTATCCTTCTCATATTTTTGATTCTCATTTTCTCCACCATTTGGTCTGCAGCCTGAAGGCACTTGATTCAGTCTCTGCTATGTGCAGTATCTACATCTGAGAGCTGTAAACTTGCAGTGACATTTCTTTGAGAATGGTCAGGGAATTAGATCTACTGAAAGATGCTGACCTGATTCAGCAAGAGCTGCTGTTTTCTTATGCATATGACTGTGTTGTCACATTGTAAGACAAGACTGCACACAAATAATTTGTTTTGCTCTATATTTAAAAGGAATGAAATTTAATGCATTATTGACCTTCTTTTTTCATGATACTTTAATATCTTCTTTCTAGTAAGATTGACAACTGGACCAGTGATTCCAACAACTGGACAAATAATATGTCTCGATTCTAACTTTTTCTTTACAGGAACCAAGCACCTTTGGATTAATGGGAATTAAATATGTTAAAATTATTCTTTCATCATGTCATTTTAGGACTGTTCAAACATATTTTCATATATCTGGCTGTCTGACTTAATAGCTAGCTGTTTTTTGTTCTTTCATTGCCTGTGTTGGATTAGACTCTCTCTACTGTAATAACCTTTGCCTATTGTATCCATGAAATTCATTATCCTCACCTGTGGTTTTAATCTTAGATATTCAGTATATACCACTTGACTCAGAAGTACTGCACTACACTGTAGACAGGATACCTGAAACTGGTTAAATGCTCTCCAGGTGCAAGGTAGTAAAAAAAAAAAAAATTGGTCTTGGCTTCCCTCACCTTGTGGACAGACACCAGTTCCCTTTCTACTGGCAGACAAGCACTTGCATATGCAATTTGCAATATTTTGGAAAAGCATAACTATAGTGGAGCTCAATATGAAGGGAAATCAAAACTCAATACAGCACTTTCTCATCATGAGTAAACATCTGTGTGAGGACAAAGATAAGGAGGTTTTGATTTTGGTAATAAGTAAGTTATTTTATCTCACTTTAGAATAATCTCAACTACCAGTGAACGAATTAAACATAAATACTGGTCTTCCTGCACAGTAGATTAGATTGTTTTGGGGGACAAAAAAAAAATTGCATTAAATGAAAGTACCACATTTTCTCATGAAAGATCATGCAAAGGCCAAATATGCCCTAGGAAGATAATTATTTATTATAATTATTTATTAATTACTTCAGTTATGCTAATTGCACTGCAGCTGTCTTGTAGATAAGCACTTGGAAACAACTCCCATACTTTTATGGTTGTATTTTAGTTGATGTAGCAATTTTCAGTCACAGGCAGTAAGAACAAAAAAACCCTATTATCAGTCCTGCATAAACAGGGAACCAAAGCAAATATATGTGACAGGACTTGTTTAAAGTCAAACATTAGATGGTTAGAGCAGGACTTGAAAAAATACCCACTTTTATTCAGATTAATTCAGATAAATGTTACCTCCCACCCAGCCAGCTCTCTTCCAATAGTACTTAGATGCCTGGAAAGAAGGAAGGAACAGGAATGGTGACTCATTGAAGGTCTGTTGATTCGTCTTATGAGGGTTACTAATGCTTAAAAAAAATACAGCAGCAATATCTTCTGGTCTCTTTTGTGAGAGATGATTCACACAAAGGGAACTGTAGTCAGTGCACTGAGTGGAAAAGGGGAGGAGATATGTGTTCTCCTGTCTGCAGTGGGTTATAATACACTTCATTATATCCTTTTAACTGCAGCACTTTACTATGAAACTGAATTGGCCCTGTGCAACAGAAGGCAGCACAACAAGGGGGAAGCAGAGACATCAGAACAGAGCTCTCCCATGCAGCATATAAAGGGTTTTGTGTAACTGGTAGTTATTTTTTGTTGGATGAAAGGCAAAATAAAAGCAGGTGGTAATGTTCATGAAATCAGACTTTGTCTGAGCACAGTAAAGCATCAGAGAGGTTTTTGGAGAGGAGAGAGTGGCTTCTTTTACTATGAAAAATTGCTATGAACCTGGCACAGTTCTGAAACTGCTGAGCAATGTGTCTGAGTGCTTACAAACAGACACAAGGATATCAACCCTCCCTCTCAAATGTGCCACATTTGAATGTAATAAAAATCAGTCAAAACTGCAAATTGTGCATCATTCTAAGAGAGGTAAGAGTCTGGTGCAGGTTTGAAAACTAGACATCAAAACTGTCACTCTTCTGTGATGTACTTTTATGAAAGCACGTTCCCTGTGTCCTTTTCTTCCTCATCTGTGCTGCTTTCCTTATTCTGTAATTAGTTTATTAGCTATAGGTTCTACTGTGGACTGTGGGTAAGGCTTGTAAAGTTGTTTAGGTGCCTGGGTGCTGGCTGCTGGAAAACTGTTGCGTTGGGGCAGCTGCTCATGATGATATGATTTTATTGATTTTTCTGCCTGACCATTTAAGTTTCTGTCATTTGTAGTGCCTATTTTATAAGCAATTTTTCATGGCTATTTATTTCTCTGTGGCTGTCCAGGGTCACCATCAGGGTAAGGACCCTGTTACACTACACACTTTACTACCACAATAAAAAAAGGCTATCCAAAAATATGACTCAATTTTATTTTTACCGTAGTAACTCTGTATATGAAAAGGGTGTGTATGAGGGCCAGGGCCAGCTAACTGTGTCTCCCTTTTAGCAGAAGTTTGAGTCAAAGATTTTCTATTCTGGAAAATATACTTGTAATAATTTATAGTTGCCAACATCCAGGGTAGATCCCTCAAGATGAAAGAAGATATCTTTGATATTGTTTAATTTTTATTCTGTAGCAGGAAAATCTCTCTACTAAAAATACAAATCAGATGTGTCACGAAGTGGTACAAGAGAGTGAGAAACGAGAGAGTGGAGGTAAAAATGTGTTCTCAGACTTCATGGTAGTTAAGAGGCAGAAAACTTGATGCAGCATGTGAGTGAGGAACCTGCCTGGTTTAGCCACCGTTAGTTAACTATTTAGCTTGAGTATGTATGAGTCTCAGGAAATGTAAAGCCAACAGGACACTTGTTCTTATTTCCTGCTGTAGCAGTGGAAAACATTAAAGGGTGAGTGAAAGGATTCATGTGTTTTGTTTTTAAGATTTCATACTAATAGAGAGCTGTCTGCAGTGCACGAGTTGAGACAAAAAGCTCTATTTTAAAAAATAAGTCAAGACATTTAAATCAGGAGGATATAAAAAATTATGCAAGATAGTGTTATGGCAGTCTTGTGATAGTAACTGCCTTCATGCTCTTAAAAAATAGATTACTGTTTTATTAACTTTTTAACAAAATTTTACATGAATAGTTTTTCTTTCCTTTTAAAATGTAAGAAATTATACATGTGTGCAAAGTTTCTAAATGAAAAGTCGTGAGCAGAAATATTCACTTTCCTTTTCCTCAGAACAACTGTAGCAAGGCAAGATAGAAAGACATGGCCTGAATTGAGAGGGATTTAAAAATGAATTAATTTCCATCATGGTTTAAACTGATTTTTTTTTAAACTACCATTTAAATAATGATGAAGAGCTGCAAAGTGTTGCGAAAATCTGTGGCCAAAGCTCTATATGAACATTTACCATCTATCTACGAACACTTAGGGACAAAATAATTATATTTACTTGAATCAGTCTGTTGACATAATTTGAATTAATCATCTGCATAAATATTTAAAGCACCATGGATACAACTGTATTATTATTAAAAACACCTTCACTTTCATTATATCTAATTGTCTAGTCAAAGAAAATATTTTTCTACTATAAAGCTGAATTGCTTTAGTGAAAACAGTAAAGACTAATTTAGACTTTCAATAGGCTAACTAAGCAATTGCCAACACTTTATCTAAAAATTTCAACTTATAGAAAAAAAGTAGTTTTCAGAGTACCAAGACTGTTTAAACACTAAGAAAGATTCTCAAAAACATCTAAATAATTTAGGACCAGAAGACCCATTGGATTCAGGCCACATAGCCTCAGAAAACAATGAAGCTTGGTTGGAGTGTTTTGGAGTTCCTCACTCCTGGCATTTCAGTTTAGGGCATGATGTTGATGATCAGGGTTAAAGGAAAGTGTGACAGTGACAGAAGACAATCAGGTCTTCGTGTGTATCCTCTTCCCCCTCACTTCTTTCTGCAATCTCTGATGGGCAAAGGGGTTTGTCCTAAGATAAGAACAGCAGGTGGAAATTGCAGGAGGAACTATCTGAATGTTCTCATAAGTGATGTATTCTGGAGATGGGGTAGCTGAGATATTTGTGATTGACTTTGGTACACATCAGACTGCATAAGGGTATTAAATGATGAGAGTTTTCTGGTGACTTTTTACTTCAAATTACAGGAAATTACAAAGAATATGTAAACTAATGGAATTACCATAAGTTTAATGACTTGGTGACCAGATTTTACCCTGCAGTTGATAAAGGTAAATGTGCCCACAAAATCAGTAAGTGAAGTAGACATCACTGTCCAACATGAGGCAGAAAACAAAAAATATGAAAGCATATAAAGGATTTACCAAAGTCAACATAATGGATATTTGATTTGATTAAAAGAACCCTCTGATTTTTGGAAGAAGAGAATTGTTATAGATTTAGCATGTTTGATTTTCTTCCAAAAAGAGCAGAGACAGAAAACAAAATTGCAGAGATTGTGGATGAGGTGGGTGAAGTATGGGTTATCAGAAAATTAGAGGACCTCTAATTTCATTTGGGTCAAGTCATATTTACTATTATAATGGATATTTTTGCACAAGAAGCCAGCATATGTTTATTTTTTTTCCCCTGTAACACGAGGTTAGAAAGGTCAGAAAATAATACATAACAAACAGCATCCCAGAGTGATGAGCTGAAAATTCCTAGGACAGGTGGGCAGCGTAAGTGTTAATGTCATTGTAGAGGGCACTGGTAAACCATTATCAGAATTAATGTGGATAGTTTTGATTACCTGTGTTTAAGAAAGAAGCATTCAAGGTGCAATGAGTAGGGAGAACCTTATTAGCATAACTAGAGAATGGAACAAGAGAAAATATCTTATGAGAAGTGATGATGTGAGTTTGTCTTGCTTAACATAGCAATTAAAAGCTGAGAGAGTATATGATTGCATCATAAATATAGAAGGGGAGAGTAAATGCTAGGAAGAGAAAATAATTTGTTCAGCCAAAGAACAATACTGAAACAAGAATACATGGCTATAAAGAAAAGATGCAAAGTAAACTGTTAGGAATTAGAAGACTTCTAAAAAACACAGACGTGAAAGTCTTAAACAGTTGTCCAGCTGGCAAAGATTCAACTTATTTTCAGTAGAGAGTTGGATAAATTTAGGGAGTTAGATGTAGGTTATGCATTGTGGTTGTCTGTGAGAGTGAGGATCTAAATTCAAGGACCCAGAATGTTTGTCTCTGTCATATGTCTAAGGCATCTGGCAATTTTGTGCAGCATAGTAAATGTTTTTTTCTGCAGGAAAATGATAACACACATGAAGAAGGTAGCTAAGCCTCTGCAGTGTCAGGATGTAACAGAAAGCAGGCTGGAAATGAGAACAAAGACCTGAGGTGAACTACTGGGTGGTGGTGCCAGCCGTGGTTCGCCATGTGTTACAAGTATTTGGTGCAAAGCAAAGTTAGGGACAACCATGCTTTTTGAATGCCAACCAGTTACCACCTTGAACTTTGTGTTAGGTGTAAGCGATTTATGGGACATTGCACATAAAATGACTTTTAGAGTGGCATTTAAGGCAATGAGAAAGGCATCAGATCACCCTTGAAAGGAGAGGGGTAATGCTGAGGGGATGCCGTACAGCACTGTGTAGTGAAGGGTCATAAATGCCATACCGACATTGAGGCAGACCAAAGTAAAGCAACCTGTACCTGTGCTAGAGTCCAAGGCAATTACAGAAGAGTTACTGAAGGCCTCCGTTTCCCCATAGCCCTGTGCCTAAGATTTTCTACTGGTCAGTTTTAGCCTGTTCCCCAGCTAGAATATTTATTTGCTGCCTTTGGCTTGCTCCCACATGCCAGACTGGGCACCTATCCCCATCTGCTAATTAGAAACAAGGTACCAGTGGAACTGAGTCATAAATTGCTTTCTTTGAATGGCAGGCATTTCTACATCACCTGCTTCATGCGAAACAGAATCTTGTCCTTCAAAGAGTGGTGCTTGCAGTTCTTCAGACCAGGTTTTCTTTTTGTTTGTTTGAAATGTTCATATTGTCCTGGAGTAGGATGAGAGTTTCCAAGTATTGCTGTAAAAACATTTGGGTCATAAATTTCCCTGAAGAAATGTAATATTTTTCCGTTTAATTTGATAACTTCTTGTGGGCCTCTGGGATGAAAAGATTCTTCAGTGTCTCATACATTCTTTGATATGCGGCTAATGTAACGTGCTTTCCTAGGGGGGTGTTTTACAGAAAAGTGACCTTCTGCTAGGAAAACAAAACAACAACTCAATTAAAAGAAACAATGAAGGTCACACCAGTTTCCCTACTGAGGTGAAAAACCAAGCAGTGGAAGATCTAAGCTTTAGTTACTTTAACATATGGGAATTTGAGTATCATGTGGAAAACTCATTCATATGGTAGAATTGCATTTTAGGATGCCTCTGGAGAAAGACGTGATGGAGTTATTAAAACTTGTAAGAAAATATATTAATCAGTCATGTTAGAGCATTCAGTGTGGAGGAATTAATGCTGTCTGGGCAGAAGTAAACAACAATGGGAATCATGGTCCCTAGTCTGTCACGGTTTCTTGTCTGATTTCAGAGGAGTTGTTTATGTCTCAGCTAAGTAGCCTAGAAAGAGCTGAGCACCAGAAGGGACTTTCCACGTGCAAATGCCAGGTATTAGAGTGTTGTCAGTATCCCTTGCCCACAGAGCAAGTGCAGCCATTGTGAAGCCATACCACTTCTCTCATTAGCAAGCTACTCCACGTGATCCCTTTAACAGTTGCCAAGTTCAGTGATCACACCTTGGGGAGATTTTTAGGGCAATTTTAGGGGTTATTGGCCAAGTGACATCCCTGAATGTAGTGGTGGTAAATATTCCTAGCTTTTTACAACAAATTAATAAGAAAGATCCTTCCTCTCTTACATGGTTGACCTTTATCTTTAAGCTTCATCTTTTTTTATTCTGTTGCAAAAGTGACTTGCTGTTTACTTACTTCAGAATAATAACAGTGAGACACAATTCATTAGTGTCTGTAAATTGCTTGGAGGTGCTGGGATGAGAGGACCTACAGAAGAGAGTAGAGTGTCTTTTTCATTAGAATTATATGATAGTGTCATTAGGAGAGTTTTCTGGAAAGAGTGATGGTAGATGCTTCTTCCCAAATTCTCATGAATATGGCCCTTTCAAAATTTGCTTTCAGAAATACATCTTTTCCATAATTTGGGATATGCCTTGAACAGAAAATTCAGAGGTGATCTATTTGACAAACATCTCAGGTAAGAAGTAGCTACGTTTTCATAGTCATAACTCTAAAATCTTTGCTACATATTTCATAAAAGTGTACAAAACAATATAGGAAAGCTCCAAAATAGAAAGCATCCTCTTTTTCTCTCCCTAATAACCAGTTTTAATTTTAAAGACATGGAAATTTTGACCATAGATGGTTTCTGGAAGCACTGCTTTACAGAAAAATTAATTCCTTCTTCAACTACCTCCTTTCTAAGCAATGCTAGCCATTATCAGTTGACCAGCCAGCTATGAAAATAATGGGGTTCTGTAGATTTACTGATGTTTGTAAAAATTGAGGCCTGAGGTAATTCTACATCTCTGTCAACTGTTCCATGAATGGTGACAAGTACAAGCCTGCCAGAGGAGTTGCTTGATAAATGGAATAGCTAAAGACTTCAGCCACATTCATAGTAGCATTTTATCACTGTTTTTTTCTAGACAGTATTCCTTGTCAGATGTTTGGAAAAGCTATTTCTTAAACAGAGAAACATGGTCTTCCCTTCCTTCCTGTATTCCCCCTCTCTTCAGAGATGGCAATCTGTGTCTTTGCTGAAGGCACATGAAGTTACTCTTCAAGATATACTGCAAATTTCACCACTTTTTCATATGAATCTGGAGAGTTAGAATATCTGCGTAGTTATTAGACCTTAAGACAATATAAGATTTAAGACTTATTAGACTCAAAGTCAGCATGCCAGTAAAATAATTTAATGAGTGTTCCTAGTAACGATTTTTGTGCTCAGAATAAAACATGCGATAGCAAACTCCTTTCCAAAGAAGGAGTTTGAAGCTAAGAATTTTAATAGACTGAATGATTTGTTTCCCTAATGCATTCACCAAGCACAACAAGCTGATTAAAATACAGGATGTTGTAGAACCTTTCAGTTCCTGATCTGTAGACTTAAGCTTATACATCATTAACCATATATTACAGGTGTGTACAGGTATTTTACACACAAGGGAAAAAGAAAATAGAATTTGCACTGTGTAGCAGCAGGATCCTGATTTTAACATTTTCCTTTCCTTTTGGAATGGTAAAATGTAAAGAAATCAAGAACAGGCTTTGTAGGAAGTCATTCTTCTTCAAGGAGAACTGTACCTGTATGAGAAGGTAATGAACAGACAGAAGCAATCCACTGTGTGAAGTACATCAGCTTGCAGTAAATATGTGATGATGGTCATTATGCAACAAAGAATACAAAATAGCTGTTCTAATACTGCTAAAAAGCAGCTTGTCAAAGGAAAGCTTCTTCAGAGTTTAGGGATCATTCTGTAATTACCTTACTGACTCAAATTTATGTTCCTACTAAGAAACAAATTCACAGATTAATTTTACAGGACTTCTGTAAAGGGAACACAGACTTTTAAGAAGCAGCAGAGTTGACTGTAAGCCATGTAAGGTACTTCTGAAATTCTGAAACTTTACTTTTTATTTAAATAAATTCCAGAAAACCATAAGTGCAGACCAGAATGAAACAAAAAACAAAACTATGTACAACAAACATTCACTAATAAAAGTGAAACTCAGAAGAGAGAGAGAGTTTCTCTTTGTTACTAAACTCACAGTATTCAACACTTTTTGAGCTGTTACGGGTAGAACACTTAAATCATAGAAAGGCCTATTTTCTAGGGCTCTGAAAATTTCAAGCAATAGTTTCCAAGAAGGAAAGGGTAGAGTGAATGCAAATACGTTGAATGAACGGCTTTGTACTTAGCAAATACAGTTTAGATAGTTTTTACAGGTGTTTTACATGTGTTCTTACAGATGATATTTCAATTTCTGCCATCAAGAATTTATAATCTAATGTTTAGATCCAGGGACATGAGGGAGAGGTTGAATTTATGCATATGTCAGGTCACAGCGAAGTCAGTGGGTCTCAAGCATAGGCTTAAAAGTAACATCCTGTTTAATGAAACTCTGAATACATTGCCACATACTTTCATGAACTGGTACATCTATGCAGCAAGCCACTGCAGCATGATTATTATTCACCCTGAGCTGAGTTCAAAAGAATTTTAGTTGATGTCAAGTCATCTTTATTCACTGATATTGTCACCTTTTAGCTAAGTGAACAGCATCATTTACAGTGGCTGAGAACACCTTCCATAAATTAGAAGTGCAAGATGCTCTGAAGAAATCCAACTCAGCTGACTAAAAGTACAACTTAACTTCAAAGGGAAATTAGAAATAGCTGCCACTTTATTATTGAAGGGCTTTGTCCCCTTGTAAAGCATGTGAGACTATTCCCTGTGACTCAATAGGAGCTATTTTGATTTGTATCTGTTGCAGATTAGAGAAATTGGATTAAGCAGTGTGAACTAAATTCCTTGTAGAAATAAGGGAAAAAATTACCACCCTAATGGAGCTTGGTATTTTATTCTTACCTGGAGGGGAAAATTTAGATGCATTTTAAAGGGGTCTCTTGGTGGTTTCTAAATTTCTACATTTTGATTTTTGTGTTTAAACTTTGGGAAGTGTTGAAAATGGCTTTTTGTTTTAAAATTAGATGTGTGCATGTAAATCACATTGAATCTGCAAGAAAAAGTAGATTATTTAGGGTCCACAAGAAATTTCTTCTCTTTCAACATTGGTGACTTTTGACATGGACTTTTGTGCATCAATATTTAGAGCTGGGTCCCTGGCAGCAAAAGGAATCACACAGGCTTTTCCCAGAGCTGTAGTGCAGGGAGGCACCGCTGCTGGAATGTGCTGCTAGAGGCTGTAATAACAACCACACAGCACAGAGGGCCTCTTGCTGCTCCCGTTTATGGCAGGGTCAAGGGAGAACAAAGGAAACATAAAACATGTTTCCCCCTAATTCAACTGTTTCAATTTCACTAAGCAGAATTCAGGTGCGGCTGAGGCTTTCAGCACCTTCCCCAGAAAGTTTGCCCCTGGGCCATTAAAAATGGTTTAAATAATAAAATTGACTTGCCTCTTGGTATCATTATACCCTCTTTTTCAGATCAGCGATTTTATTAACAGATAATGCTGATAAAGATTTATTTTTATGAGATTTTTTATGGCTTTTAAATATCATATGCAAGTTTTCAGCTCTGGCTCCTTGCAGTGCTGATTAGGATGGTCTCTCTTTTTTCTTTCTTTCCCCTGTTTCCAAAGCAACCATAAAATAAAATAGAAAAGCACACAGAGCTGAAGACATAAATTTTTAAGAAATAATTCTGACATGCAATTTTGAAAACTCTTTTCAGGTCAGTGTCATTTTTGTAATTGATGTTACCAGTTCTATTCCTCTTTGTATTTTTCCCCTCAATAAACAATCCAAATATACTTCAAGCACTCTTCTCACATAAGGCAACTTGAAAATATGTCAAACAGCTTGATTTGGAAGTTTTTCCAGGATTTAGTGAGCTCACACATTTTACTGAATTGTACACATTTCTTGAAACCTACTATTTGACCTAAATCCACTTCAGGTGCCAAGAAGAGTAATGGGAAGCATATACTTACATTTCAGCTCCAGTTTGATGAAGTCAGTGTTCCCCAGATTCTCAAGAAACACCCCATCTGAGGCCGATGTTTTGAAATAGAAAGAGATATCAGCGCTGGTTTCCCCTTGGAAGGTGGAGAAGTGGAGGTAAGATGATGAAGTAACGAATGAAGCCGCGTTCCAGTAATTCCCTGCATAAGATAGACAGGAAAGACACATTTCAGGGCTCCCTTGAAGGTATCAGAAAAGTTGAAGCTTTTAATGCCTATATAGCTACAGTGTTGTTTATGCTGAAGAAAGAACCCCAAACACCTTGATTCTACTATCTCCTTTTTGTTTTTCTGGGCATGGTATGTCAGATTTCAGAAGACGGAGCAAGATAATGGTAAATTTATTTTCAAGCTCCTAATTTATCATATCCAGTCATACTCAAATGTGTTGTTACTACATGTGTAGTATAGTAACATTGACTTCATTGGTGATCAGACGGGCAAAACACTAATTTGGTGTCTGCCTCACCTCAGGCACATGTTTTGTTTCCATACATTGCTTCACATATGACATCTTCAAAATTATACTACAGAGCTACACCCACTCCTTCGGAAAATGTAGCTATGTCTATTAGAAGTCTATTAATATATATCACAGAAAAATTCCAATAAATGAAGCTAAGCAATACAGGCACAATTAGCATACGCTCCCAATAATCCCCAAGTACATTTCCACTGGAGAAATATAATAACTAATAACATCCAAGAACTACTAAAGTACTTTAGCTAGCATGACAGTCAAATTCTGTGGAAGGTAGCATTACAATACAAACACAAAAAAAATCACAAGATATAAGAGAAGATAAGATTCTCTTAATAAGAAGATCATTAGATTCATAAGAGAATACTTCAGAGTGACCTAATTCTGGCCTTCCAGTACCTGAAGGGAACCTACAAAAAAGACAGAGAGGGATTTTTTACAAGGGCAGGGTGTGACAGGACACGGGGAATGGCACCAAACTCAAAGAGAGTAGATCTAGATTAGATATTAGAAAGAAATTCTTTACTGTGAGAGTGATAAGGCACTGCAACAGGTTGCCCAGAGAAGTTGTGGATGCCTCACTCCTGGCAGTGTTCAAGGCCAGGTAGGATGGGGCTCTGAGCAACCTGGTCTGGTGGAAGGCGTCCCTGTCCAGGGCAGGGGTGCAGGGACTAGATGATCTTTAAGGTCTCTTCCAACCCAGGCTGTTCTACGATGATTCTACGATGATGATATGGGTGATATGGTAAGCCAATGACTGAAACAGCTCATTCTAATTTCATCAGAATGCTTATGTATCCAGATTCAGAAGTTTATGAGAATATCACTCATTATGTCATCAAAGCTGAGTCCTTAATATTCCAGCTAATAAACACAATAATAAACTGCTTCGCATTCTGGTCAAAACTCCCAGAGATCAGTTTTCCACCGTTTGATTACTGAGGCAGGTGATAATGCTATTATTTTTCTGGTTAACACTGGATGAATATGAATGAGAATGCTGAAGCTCCAGAAGCTCAACTGTGTTTTCATCTTTCGTCTCAGATCTCTTTCTCTCTCAGTTTTTAAAGTGCTCTCTCAATATTAAGGTTGTTTATGGTCTAAATGCATGAGTGCTTTGTCAACAATCTCTTTGTACAGGGTCCAGATGGAGTTTGTACATGTTTTCCAGTTGCAGACAGACATCTGTATTTTCTTTTCCTGGGAGCTACAGATATGCTAGATGCTGGCAGAGTCTCAAAACAGGTTTTATTCTACTTGCTGAATAAACTCACATGAAATAAGTGGGACTCAGACAAAAAGTCAGGAATATATTAATACAACCCCTGTTCAGGTGCTAATTTAGCTGCCCTGAATAACCTTGTAGAAATCCTGGCATGTCTTTATAACTTAAGTAAGTATTTTAGATCCCTAGCTTTATATTCCATGAATATTACCAAACTTATAAGCCTAAAACATGAAGAATACATGATAAGTAAAACTCCTATAGAGCTACAAAATTCAAGTACTACTGGAGACAAATCTTTCTTCAGCAAGAAAGGCTCCCCAGACACCTCATTTCACCAAAAGAGACCAGGCTGAGCGTGCAGCTGTGTCTCTGTCCAGTCATACAGCACGACTGCAGTGGGTTCTGCTGTCAGGCTTCCTCCTGTGGCTGGGGATGCTGGTTAAAGACCAGCCTTCCAAGTGGATCATCCAGCCTTCAGTTGCTGCATTCCATATTCGCAATATACTTACACCTTCTGTGAGCCTCACAAGTGTCAAGAGCTGCAAGTTAGATACTGATCTTAATTGATCACTTCCACTGATGCATTGGCACTGGCTGTGTTGAAAGGATTGCATTTTGTCCTGTTTTATTTGGTCAAGTCCTGGTACAATGACATTCTAGTCCCTTAACTGTAGCTTGCACTGCAATAGAGTATATTATTATAATTAATGTTGCAAAAAAGTAAATAAGAGTAGGAGCTGCTATATGAAACAGCTATATATTTTGTAGTATAGTATTTATATCTCTTTAATTATCTTGCAAACTTGAAAGAATTAAATGCAATTTGACATAGACTTAGTCTGCAATGCTGGGCCAAATGGATTAAATCCTTAACGATGACAGTACATAATCAAAGTGCAAGTTTGCCTTTAAGGGAATTCATTTTCCATTGTATGTGACTATTCTTTTGCATAGTCAGAGATTTCAGAGTCTTTAGGACTGCTATTGGTTGAGGGTTTATCCAGCAGGGCTCAGCTCCATGGCTACGATTTCAAAGCTCTACCACAACTTGCTTACAAGAAGGACTGCTGCTATTGAGTACAGCTGCAGGACCTGGTAGGCAGGTGGGCTCAGATGGAACCTTCATCACCTTCTTATTGAAATAAAATGAATGAATTTTTGCTTAGAGCTACAGCCAGCCTACTGGAGAGGTCAATCACTAAGGATTTCATTTGAAATGCTATAATTTAATTCTGCAGAAAGCCTTGGCTGCAGATGTTACTGGTGAGAGGATAAATACAAACAATGCAGATAAAATGGGAGAATCTGCAACTTGAGAGAGATATTTTCAAAGACTATTCATAAGAAATTCCTATAATGATAAAATTGTGTTTTCACATGTTGGTATACATTCATCAGAAAACACTTTCAGAGGAAAAAGACTTTTTATTAAGAGTACAATAGAAATGTTTTTCTAAACATAAATAATGATTTTTATCATTAAATGATATCTTTTGATAAGAAAGGGGCTCCTTAAGGAAATATTGTATAAAAATTTCTTCTACACAATTTATTGGTTTCTTGCTAGGAACTTTAGTCTGTCACTATGCCTCAAAATTTTTTACTACATTGTCACAATTCTTTCCTCAAGCAGTTTGAACATATTGATCCTACAGGCATTTTTCTCCCACTTTTGGCTGACAAGCTGTAGATGGAAAAAATTGAGACTGGAACTTAAAACACAAGGCAGAGTTATAGCAGCAGGAATATCAGACTAAAAGAAGGTGAGAAAGGGAGTTTATTTAGAAAGAACACTCTAAATGATAAGTTTATAATCTATAAAAATACACAGAATCTAAGGAGGATTCTTATTGTATTATTTGAAATCTGACATTATAATTTTACCTTCTCCTTTGTAATCTCAATTATAATTCTGTAATCAAGACCAGAGCTCTTTTGTACAGCTCTGTTGTGCAGCTCTGTTTTTTGAAACTTGCTTAGTGTTAAAATTTGATTTAAACCAATTAAACAGGTGCAGAGTACACTGCTGTCACGGAAGCACAAATACAAATCAATCAAGACACCAGATAAGCCTTTTCAGTTGTTTGCAACTCAAGATAAATGTGGAGGTCCCCAAAATATGGCAGCATTTCTCACAAAATTGCATGTTTCTTGGTGATAGCAGTAAGCCTTAGGACACAGAGCATGCACAGGAAGGCAAGGGAATTGATGACCACAGCACCAGAGGAAACTGTCATGGATGTTTGCCTGGATCCAAGCAGGGATCAGAGCCACAGTTGCGACAGAGATGCTTCAATGGACCAAGTAACATTTCGTGATTCTGTTTTCACTTTGTGTCAAGGTTGCTCACAGCTCTGCTTGTCTGCTGTGAAAATTAAAAGCCAACTCATTAATCTCCTGCAAAACAATCTTACCTCTTTCTCATTACTTTTGCTAACCCTGAGTTACAGTGTTTTTTATAATTTGTATGGTACGAAGTGTCTCTTCTACTGCTCCATAGCCTCAGACAGAAGGTTGCACTATAATTACAAAGGTATAACTGTTACAAGAAAAATTATAGATACTCTATAGTCACAAGAAATCGCCCAGACTACAAAAATTAATGAGAAGGAACATCTTAAATCTCAGATAGAAAGCTGAACAAAGACTTGAAGATTTTTCCCATGAAGTCTCACCTCAGGGAGAAGGAAGGAGATGCCACAATACTGACAGGGACAAATACACGTCATTCTGAGTTAAGCAACACAGACAGACATCTTTTAATGTGTGGCAGCTCTGTAACTTGAAAACAGAATCACTGGCCTTATACCGATCAGCCTTTCAGCTTCTTCCTTGCAATATTTTTGTTCAGAGCTCCCTTGCTGGCTCCCATCAATATCTTCTTTCTTAGCATGATTGAAATTCATGCTTTAACACCATCAATTTCACTTTTACATTTAAACCCCACTGAAATGGATAATGGCAATACCAGAACTGTAAAAGACATCTGTACTTTTAGCCCTGCTAGGCAATCGTACTAGAGAACGAATGCTGCAATGTCAGGCAGCTCTTATGTATTACAATAGACCAAAAACCTCCAGGGCCCTCATCTGCAGCAAAACAGATTTTCTATCAAAACCATTATGAGAATAAAATGTAAGAATAGTCTTCTATTTCAGAGAAGATGGATGTGTGAATGGAAAACTGTGCCACAAGGTAATGGATTGAGATTATCCATACAATTATGCTCAACAAATCAAGTTGGTGGGTTTTTTTCCCTTTATTCTTTTTCCATTCTGGTAGAGGAACCTGGGCATGCACACAGAGCAGTTTGAGTATCAGTACAGCAACGATCATGCCTTTGACTTCAGAGTGGAACTGGATGTAATGAAAACCAAATTTGCTGCTGCACTTTCTATTTGAAAAGTCAAAGAAAATTGGCAGTGTTTCATGCACTGAGTTGTGCTTTATTGTGAAAGATGTAGCCATGACCTCAAAGCAGGGCAGGCACTTTTCTGTCATCAGTGCTAATCTTAGGAAAGCTGAGATCACAGCTTCATTCACACTGCAGGAGCAGTGTGTGTGCTGGGGGAGAGGAGAGCAAGAACAGCAAGTTGTCAGCATTCTCTCCTTTGCTGGGAGGACTACAATGCCAGTGGCTTCTTCTTAACTGAAGGACCTGCTTGGAGTCATTTTTCATTGTGCTCACAGGCTTTTAAACCTTTGTTCTTCTCTGGTCTGCAACTTCATACCACGTCTACTATATGTTTTGCTACATTTAATTTATACATAATTTACTATATATAGTAAGTTTTGCATATTTGTGATTTCTTTTGTACTGCTGAAATCAGTTTTGACCAGCTCCAGGCCTGAATTTATCTAATTGTTGGTGAGTTGTTTACAGCCCTGGGGTCCCCTGTATCAGTCAGTGCCAAGTCTTGTATTATCCCATACCTGTATCCCTCTGCCCAGAGCTCCATGTTCCCAGTTTTCAGGGCTGCTGAACATATACCAGCCGTGTATTTCTCTGCACTGTGCCATTATTATTATTGGTCCTGTACTTGGGCTGCAAAAGCCCCATGCTTTGCTGCAGGCTTGGGGAAGACTGGTGGCACAGCTTCTCAGAAGAAAGGGAAGGGTCTGGAAAACATGTCTTATGAAGAGCAGCTGCAGGAAGTGGGGTTGTTTAGCTTAGAGAAAAGGAGGCTCAGGAGGGACCTCATTGCTCTCTACAACTGCCTGAAGGGAGGTTGTAGTGAGGTAGGGTCGGTCTCCTCTGTCATGTCTCCAGTGAAAGGCTGAGAGGATATGGCATTAAGTTTTGCCAGAGGAGATTAAGATTGGATATTACAAAAGGTGTCTGGATGTGGCACTTGGGGATATGATTTAGGTGGTTTAAGTGATTATGGTGGTGCTGGGTTGACAGTTGGACTAAATGGTCTTGAAGGCTTCTAACCTTGACGATTCTGTGACTATGTTAGTCATCAGTATTTCATCCTGCATGAAGTAACTGCTTTTTACTATTATCTATATAAAATGAGGTTATGTCAAAAGAAGTTAAGCAAAAGTAAAGCAAAATAGGCATAGTACCCTGGTTATTAGGAAAAAAAGGTTTCATCTAAAAAAAGTTTGAGGTAGGGCTCAAAATAGTGTAAGCAAGCCTCACAAGTCTGTGGCCTTGTATCCTCCATACAATACCCACAGACTAACTAGAGATGGCAATATTGTATTTCTTGGGCTATGGGTTAACAATTTATTAACATCACAGCAGAATATCACTTGAAAAGGAGCATGTAAATTACTACTTAATTTAAAATGAAGATGATATTGTTCTGATTTACTCAATCCAAAACTGAATCAAGAAAAATAAACTAGAAGGAATTGCTGCACAAGATGTTGGCTTAACAGCAGAAAAGTCTTTTGACAACACACAGGAAAAATAACCCCCAAGTGAACAGATGGAAAGTGTATTAACACTGTATAACAGCAAACTGACTTACCCCCTTTCAAGCTAAATAAAAATATAGGTTAGATTTCAATTTCCAAACTAAAACTAGCTGTGAATCTTTCAATAAACTAACAAATGGCTGGAAGTACAGAACAAAACCTGCTGAGAATATCAATACATATAAAGATGAGCTCAGAGTTAGAAAAACAGAAAAGTTAGTTCTGCAGTGGTTACTGTGACATTAAAGATAATTCAGATTTTAAACAATAAATTCTAGGTTGTAGAATTTTTTTTGTTGTTTTTACATTGACCATTTTTTCCCTTGACATTTTTTTTACATTGACCATCTAGTCCACCTGCCTGACCACTTCAGAACTGATCAAAAGTTACAGCATGACTCTAAGGGCATTGTCCTTAAAAAATCTCATAAACACTGACAGCCACAGGGCATTGACCACGTCTCCAGGAAGCCTGTTCCAGGGTTTGACCACCTTCCCAGTAAAGAAATGTTTTCCCATGTCAAGTCTGAACCTTCCTTGATGAATGCAGCTTTTAGTCATTCCCTTGTGTCCTGGCACCAGAGAGAAGAGCTCAGCACCTCCCTCTCCACTTCCCCTCCTCAGGAAGCTGTAGGGAGCTGTGAGGTTGTCCCTCAGCCTTCTCCTCTCCAAAGCAGACAAACTTAGTGCTCTCATCCACTTCTCAGAGCCAGCCTCTTCCCCAGCTTTGGTGCCTCCTCAGAACATACTCAAGGACCTTCACATCCTTCTTAAACGGCAAGACCCAGAACTGCACACAGTATTCGAAGTGAGACTGCACCAATGCTGAATACAGCGGGATAATCACCTCTTTGAACCATCAGTCTTGCTGTGTTTGATGCTCCCCAGGATGAGGTTTGCCCTCTTGGCTGCCAGAGCACACACACTACTGACGACTCCTGTTGAGCCTCCTGTCTACCAGCACCCCCAGACCCCTCTCTGCAGGGCTGTTCTCCAGCCACTCCTCTCCCAGTTTTGTGCCTGACGTTGCTCTGTGGTGCAGAATATGGCATTTTGACTTGTTAAATTTCATCCCATTAATCAAAGCCTAATGCTCCATTCTCTTAGATTCCTCTGCAAGGGCCCTTGTCTTTCAAGAGAGTCAACAGTACCTCCCAGTTTGGTTTAATCACCAAACTTGCTGATGGTGCATTCAACCACTGCATCCAAATTGTTGATAAATATATAACCCCTTCAATTTCTATAGAACACCTGAAACTCAGAGTAATTCCTTGAGGCTTCTCTTCTGGAAGGTCAGTGCATGCACCTTCTCTGAAAGCAATATCCTGAAAAAGGTTAACTGTCTACTCATTTGGGTGGTGACCTTGCACTGATGCTCTTGCCTCCTCCAGTTGTGGGAAGGTTGTTTGATCTTCAGTCACAGACCTCTGCCACCTCTTCTTCTGCATGCCCGCCATTGCTGTGACAATTGTTGATCTCATTACAGAACTTATCACCTTTTCACATGGGCCCTGGGTCTAAAGTCCCAAACTTCCCTTTGCATTACAAGGTACTGAGGAGAAAGTAAGTGTATTTAAGGAATTACAAATGCATGCTAGCCTTACATTACTTATTTAGAAATTAAAAAGTCTTGTCCCTATTACCTGGTATTAACTTGAGTATACTGGTAAGTAATGAAGGACAAAAATCAACTTATATTGCAGTAAGATGGATAGCAGTTTATCTCCTGCCACTATAAATTACCTGTTGTCATAAAGATTCTCAAGTGACATAACACCTACAAGACACTGATCAACGGAGATAAACACAGATGCTAAAGTTTGCTTTACTCTACTAGTCACTATATTTGCTGAGTGAGGGAAAACTGCAATCACATTTATCAGTGAAATGCTGGAGTCAATAAAACAGATTCAGTGATGCAGAAAAGTTTCCAGCACCTGCTGTGTTTCCTGCAATCATCTTTGGAAGATCATTTTTCAAAAGTCTTGCCTCCTGGTCACAATGCCTAATCACGATACATACCCTGTCACTGCTGGCATCATTACTTTCATCCATCTCAAGAATGAAAGGTCCTGATCTGGCCTGGTTTACAACCTGGAGCTGTGTAATGTGCTGATGGATCTTTAATGATGCATGTAAACTGGTGTCCTTTCAAGGGAATTGTTTTAAACAATAGCTGACCTGTAAACATGAGCTTGATCACCACTGTGCCACAGTCAACACAGTATGTAGGAATCCTGCCATGACGCCAGAATGGTAAACATTAAATACAGGAACCTGCTGCTGTCCACAAACCATGCCACTATGAGGATCTGATTCTCTATTGCCCTGTGCACATTGGTGGGTGTTTATAGCTGTGCAAAGCAGTTGTAACAGCTTACCATTCCCACCTGATAATGCTGCTTAACCCCTGCACACTCAGCACAATGCCAGATGAAAGGCAAAAACACAAGGACAATAATGTAAAAAACAATGAACTTTCTTAACAGTTCATTTCCTCTCTGGTACTAAATTTATTCCCTATGCTGCAGAGGTGAACTGCAGGAAATGGTAGTTCTCTGCTATCCAGATCCTTGGCTGGGTGTGTGGACAATGAGATGATGCTCTAGAGTTCAGTAGAGTCATAGAGCCATTGCATTGGCTCAACACCACTTGGACAACATGTCTCCTTCTGTCATTCCCATTAGCTACTCCTGGCATGATGTTTTTTAAGAAGCACATGCTGGGTAATCATCACATAGGTCTTTCCCTCCACATTTTCTCATTTTCTCTGCTTAGGTGTGACATTTCTGTTCTTATTTGTTGTTTTAAAATCACTGGCTATGGATCTGGACTCAGTGTCCTGGCTCTTTGGTCACCTGACTTGTGTTCTCTCAGAGCAGCTCCACTTTCACAATGGAAAATGTTCTTCAGAATTAAAACGTAAGATGCAATTTAGTCTTGATGTAGTACATTAATTATTCTTCATGCCATTGATTCCAGAATTACCTGTTATTCACAGAGATCATGAAATTATTTTGCTTGATCTTCTATTACTAGATGAATTTCAGAGCCTTCTGAACTAAAGCTGAGGATTTTTAACTCACAAGATATTACTAGGTCCTTTGATGAATCATAGTTCTCTCAGCTTTGATGAAACTTGTGGCTGAAACAATTTGCTTGCAGTATTCATTTAATTCAGCAGGTGCATTAATACAAAGTTATGCTGTTCTAGTGCTTATTTGTAGAAATATATTTGCCATGACTCCTTTGTTCACATCCCAATTCTCAGTTCACAGAAACGAATAAATATTTGAGATATACACCAAACCTACAGTTGAGTGAAACTATCTTCATTCTTATGGTGCCATTCCAGTTTTATGTCACTGTAATATTATTCCAAGTCCAACTTCCCATAATATGTTTTTGTTGGCTTGTAGTTTTTACAGATTTTTGCTATTTATACTCAAGAGCATTTGAAAAGAATTTGAATTATAAAGATAGACATCCTGCTCTGACTTCAAATAGTTAGGAGCTTAACATCCCCATGGTCTCCCAGTCCTAGAAGTCTAGGACTTGCTCTAGGAACTGAGAAGAACCAATGGAGTCCATGTTATGGTACCATTCCACCCCAGACATTGTGCTTAGGCTAGAACATCTGCTCTATTATGACCTGTGGCCCTGGAAATGCTGCTTGATATGCCTATGTTGATATAGTCTTTTTCCCTTCTGACTTTGCAAAAAGGTCTTTGAAAAGTAATTTTACAGTTCATTTCTATATCATCTATGGCAGAGAAACTTCTCACATGACTGCATTTGAGCATTTATTCCATTCCCTGCCTGTTCCTTATCTTTAAAATAACTCATTAAGACTACCACTATGCCCAAATATCTTCCTGTGATCTTGCGATCTCAGCAGTGTTCTAAATCCAAGTACAAAGAAAGAATACTTACAAAATTTCAATTCAAAAATAAAAGTTTCCTGTATTAAGTGGTCCCCTAGAGTCTTGTGCCTGACTATATCTATTTTATATATGTTAAAACGCCCTTATATGAATTTAATAAGCATTAAACCAATTGGAGTGTACAGATATACAAGAAAGACTTATACATAGCACGTCCCAATAAAGACATACCAGCTTTACCATTCAAAAAAACCCTAGCACCAATAACCTGTGCTAAAGGTTTAACTTCCCTAGAGACCCCTTCCAACATCAGCTGCTCTGTGAAAGTATGAACAATGGTTCTGGCTTGAATAAAAATGACTAGAAAATCAATTTCATTCAAAAATTGAAATGAAATTAGTATTTTGGAGGTGAAATGGTTTGTGGAAGCAAAACAAAACTCTGCATCTACGGGAGATCTGATTCTGACCTCATGCACATCACTTAGGCACTAAGTTCTATTCTTCATGGCGTTACACTCAATTTATAGAAATCTGAGAGCATTCATTCAATGTTTACTTCCCAAGTCTTTTCCATCACAGCCAAAAGAATATGCAATTAAGTAGAAAACAGTGTGGAAAAGTCTCAAAAAGAACCAAAGTTCTTTCTTTCTCTTCCTTCCTTCCTCCCTCCCTCCCTCCCTGCCTCCCTTCCTGCCTCCATCCTTCCTTCCTTTTGTAGGTTTTCCCATCCTGAATGTCTCTCTACTAAACAGTCATTCAGAAATTTGGACTTGTAAAGGATGTTTCAGGCAAAATATAACAAATGACTGCAGATAAAAACTGCCTTAAGACATTCTACAAAGCATGGCACTAAGTGGGAAAAGCATGTACATCTAAAATTATACTTTCAGAACACAAAAGGAAGCCCTTGAAATGAAGATTTTTATCAGAAATGGAAGGTGACTTGGGGTGAAGGCACTGTGCCATAATTTAGTCATTCTAAATTCAATTTCTTGGCTCTGACATTCTTAGTACACATGACCCTGGTCAAGTTGTTTATGGCTTATGGTTTCAGAGTCCAAGATCTCTGAGGTGAAGGAAATACCTCTTCTCTCTCTTCCTTTATAAAATCTTTTTGAATCTTGATCTTGTAGGGCTGTCAACCTTTGCAGCCAACTGTGGTTACTATCCTAGGCTGCAAGAGGCAGCTTTTTTTCTTGAAACAGAGTGCTGAACTTGGCTGGAATTTGAACACACTCCTGTGATATAAGTGTTGACAATAACTTTCTGTTAATTTACTTCTTACATTTCACATTATCCAAATGCATTGGTGTTGTATGAAGTCATTAAATGAGTGTCAAAATATTTTGAAAATGGAGAACACAATGTGGCAACATCATTTATGGATAAAAATATATACATACATAAATAACAGATCTAGCAATACTTAGAAAGCAAAGATGACAAATATTTTACTGTTAGTTAAGAAGTAAATATTTCTTCAGTGTTTTGTAACCCTGCATGGCTGTAATTATCTAATGATGACCAAGATACCCATCACGCTGCATTTCTTGTTATGACATTTCTTTCCAATATAAATATAGACAAATGTAATAAACTTCTTTGATCATTGATTGCTGGTGATTTTCACTCAGACTTTGCTTGAACCTTGAAAGCACTCTATCACTTGTGCTATCATGCAGCCCAAAGCAGAAGGCTCCTTAGGACTCCATTTACAAGAAAAGTAAATAAATATCTGACATGGCAGAGCTAAACTTTTTGAAAGGCAACATCACAGTCATGCTTACTATCACTGCTGCTAGATCAGGCATTTGGTGTTGAGAAAGACTTCAGGCTTTCTAAAGACTAGAAGCTATGGTCTGTATTTGGTCTAAATAAACTACTCACAAACTGCGAGGAGTTTGAGCTGCTTGACACCAGAGGTGTATTTCTTTGATCTACAAAGTCTTTCTTCTTCTGCAAGAGGGAAGAGTTGTACTCTGACACTCGACTTTACAGTTTTCTTCATCAGGAAAAGATAGTCTTTGTGCACAGCAATCTTGAGTCTCAAATGGAGTGGAAGGGCACAAAGAGACCAAAATCTACTTATATTGATCATCTGAGACATCAAATATACATTTAAAAGGCAGTCTTGGATGAAAAACATGCCTGCACAGAAACTGATGTGAATCGGGATCCGATTTAGGGGAACCACCTAATTTCATAGGAATTTGTTGCTGCATGACAACCTCTGTTCTTGAAGGAAATATCCCCAAGGACAAAATGAATGCAGCATTTGTCTAAGGAAGCATTGTCATGAGTCAAGAAATGCCTGGGAACACAGCCAGCGCTAAACCTGTAGATGGAAGCACTTGAGAGGTGCGAGTGTACCCAGGTCACCAAAGCATGGATACCTCTCCAGGCACTGAGGTGGAAGGCTAGGGAGCTGAGAGCAGAAGCTGGCCAGCACAGTCTTCCCACAGCCAGCACCAACACAGGCTCTCTACATTGCTCTTGTCATTTATTACACGGGCATGGCTGGAGTTCCTTTGTGTGTATTGCGCTGCACCGCGCCTTGTAAGCTTAACATATGCCTGTACTAATCACCTCGACTGCAGCTTGACCCTCTAAGTGGGGCTCCTCTGGCTCAGATTCAGCCTTCATGTTCGTCCCTATAATGAAAACTAATCTGAGTCCTCCCTTTTCAGACTATAAATAGGCAGCAATTGTAACCAGCATTGCACGTTTCCTGTGTAGTCATCCCTAGCAGACGGACCAGCTGGTAAACTGGGCTCCTGACAGTGAATCTGTGTGATATCAACTCTGTGCACGTGATGGTGCGTCACCTTCTCAGTCATCTCACACTGTTTGCTTAAGAACACACTGAACAAAGCAGTTGGCTTCAACCATCACTAGCTCTCATTTGTGGGTACTCAACCTGGTCTGCTGTTCTATTGTGTTTATAGCCAGTGGTGTCTGAATTTGTTTAGTATTCCTTGAGAGCTTGCAATACAAATAAATACAGGTGAAAATAGAGAATTTGATGAGGAGGAACCAAATGGAACTCTGTTTTTGCAATGAAGGAGAAACTGGTACTTGTGTTTATTACGTTGTTTCAGTGTAAGTGAACAGTTTACGTACATATTTTTATGTACGCATCACAGTATTTGTCAGCAATTCAGGGTCTTATTGTTTTTCTCTAGAAAATTACTCATATCTTTTCAGTGACAGCACTCTCAAGGGCAAATAATGGAGTATCACAGAGATAGCCATTCTCCCCTACTTCCTCTCTTCTTCTTCCTCCCTTTTTCCTTCTCAATCCCTCTGCCCAGAAACACCCCAAACAAGCAAGCCAGGAAGAATAAAGAGAACCAATTAATGACAGATTCAAATTTGATTTTTCTGGGAATGTGAATCTAAGCCAGCAAAGGGTTAGCAAAATATCATCTCAGAGCTTGGTCACTGCTGAGCTTACCTTGTCATTTCTGATTTCATTACTGAGTTTCTAGCAGAACAGTTGAACCTGCAAAATGTTCTCTCTCTCTCCAATGTGCTGAGCACAGTAAGCCAGCTGCTGTGGATCCTGAGGCAATGAGGGCTGGGGAATAGGGTGGCAGCAAAGTGGATTACTTCAGCTGCATCTAAAAATGTATGAATTCTGCAGAAAGACAGCAACAGGTCCTGTTTCAGAATAGGGCTGATTGGCTTTTCTAAAAAAAAAGGTCATGGCTCAGTGAAAGGCTCAAATGCTCATATGAAGGAAAGAGACATCGTCTTCATATGAGTAGCATAAGGACCATTCGATCCATAAATATTTACTGAGAAAAGTACATAAACAGCAGTGATTGACAGCTTATTTGGGAGATTAAACCTGTCCTGTCAGGTTTTTTCCTGTTATCTGTTTGGGGTTTTTTTGTTTGTTTGTTGGGTTTTTTGGTGTGCTTTCTTTTTCTTAGTGTTGGATGTGGGGTTGGTTTGCTTTTGGTTGGTTGGTTTCTATACCCCCATCTGGTGAATAATTATGCAATTTCTTTGGTTTTCACTTATGATAGTACTGGTTACATTTTTAATATGAAAAATCAGTCTTATTTTACAAGTGCCTATCTGGACTACTTCCTTTGAGAGACACCATGATGCTAAGGCAAGTTCTTTAGTTTTAAAGGCAGTTAATAATGCCTGCCCCATCAGAGGACAGAGAGACTTAGAAGCATCAAGACCAGGTTTAGCACTATATATAATTTCACTGACCCTGCAACAATATTAGCAGCCTCTCCCTTCAGAGAATGAAAAGCTACAGGTTAGCAAATCAGTTCCTCTTCTCTTTTCTCTTTTCTTT